>CAJNDT010005893.1:481135-501722 GCA_905221615.1 Symbiodinium sp. CCMP2592 | reverse complement strand
TTCGCAGTTATTTCCTCCCGCTCTCCCTTCTTATGTCGTTTAGTTGACGTTCTTGCCGTGGTCACTGCTTCGTGCTTTGTTTCTCTCTCAGGCAGTTTTCGTTCAGATGTTCTCCCGGAACTCATGGATACAAGTATTCATGGGCCGACAAAGGGTTTGCTCGGACAACGCCAAGCGTCCAACTATGCCAAACCGCAAACTGCGGACAGAAAGATAGAGCCTTGCCCACTTTCAGGTTGAAGATGCGGCCGTTTGCGACTGTGATCATGCTGCCCCGAATGCACAGACCCAGCGGTCCTCAGAAGCATCGAAACAAGTTCCCCCTCGCATGGCTTGAGTGAGATCGGGGCGCATCGCTGTTTCGGTTCTATCGAAGCACCTGGGCCTATCCAGGACAGGTTCGGCGCGGTGATGATGAGCCTGTGCTCCTGGATTGATATCCTACCTGGTGTTAGGGTCGCAAGTGGGCAAAGGCATCTATCATGCATCAAGCTACTCTCGTATAGCAGCCAGTTTGTAGTTGGAGTGGAACGCTGCTATCAGAAGTTGCAAACTTGTTTTCCAGGTCATCGTCGGTGCATCATGTGCGTGTGTGTGTGTGTGTGCTGCACTCTCGAGTCTTCACTAATGTTGCATGTACTAGTACACTACGCAACTGTCGAACACAGTGCTTGGTTTCCTGACGCTTGCAAGATGCGAAGATGTTGCAAGACAGGACTCTGCTGAATCGGACAACCCCTAATCCTAATGACACAACTTCTTGATGTCACGCTGTGGCCTCAAGCCTTCTCAACAGACTTATGTGCGGCCGTCCTGGGTGGCATCCACCCGCGCAGCGGCCTCCGGCTTCTTGTCAGATGAAACCACTACAGGTTCATGGCATAGCGACGCAATCGGGCCTCATCGAGGTCAGCGACGCGTGCCTGCAGCCTTGGGGCCCAGACAGCCGAAGCTCCGACGCTCCAGGACAGTTCCTGACACTGACACAACTGGTCGGCCTAGTCCGACGGGAACGATGTCAGTTCAGACCCGCAGACTCAGACCCCAAAAGCACTCCTATGAGGCAAAGCACGAAACTCAAGCGCGCGACAGAAAGAAACCATCTGCTCCCTTCTGCGACTCAGTGGCTCAGAGCCTTGCAAGAAAACCAAACGGCGCTTTGTGTCCTCGTCAGGTAACACATCGGGCTGAGGCGACTGATGTTTCGGCCCTCACAGTCGGACAATCCAGGCGAGGCATGTGGTTGGGAGTCTGTGGAGTGAAACTTCACTGATGTTTAGGGCTTTAGGAGGACTTATACTTCAACGGAGATCGGCTTCGGGGTGACAGTAACTGACGCAAAAGCTTGAGGAGAGTGGATGTTTTCCTTCGCATCGCTAAGGCTAGGGATCTATTTCCACAAGCGAGGTTAGCTTGGTAGAACCAGGGACAAAGAACAGGCACGTCACGTCGCTGGATGACCTCCCGACTGATTGACCGAAAGGGGAATGGATTTGCTCTAGGAGGTAAGGTTGGCAGCTCTCAATGTATCCTCGCGGTGGACCAGCACCAGGCCGGTGCGCCTCAGCAAACCGCTTTTGATAGTGCATTGGTTCCTGAGGGGTGTAGATCCAAAGATCACCCAATGCCTCGCAAACTTTTTTGGCGGACTTGTTAGAGGCATTGGCCATCGCAAGTTGTAAGACGGTCATGAACAACTGTACGTGAATCGGAGGTCCATAATTGAGGGCTTTTTGTGGCCCCGCATGGCTTCGGTGTGGCGCGTGATCAACATCGAACCGAGAAATGTCTCCCGCCAAGGAGCTTCCAGCCCTCTCCTGACAGGCTGAGGCGCTGAAGGGCCGGAATAAGAGAAGACAAGAACGGAAGAACGTCCTCTCTGTCGGCTACTATAGATTTCAGGAGGCCTTCCTTATCGACACACCGATTTCTGAATACTCTACGCACTTCTGAGAAGTTCTGACCCTTCTCTGGCTGATGCGGGGTCCTAAGTGCACGCCAATGACCACATCCTTGCAGGGATTGCCCTTGTCACAAGGAGAGATCCTGGGCTGGGCGCGCAGAAACGGTTCCAAGCCCGAGTGATCCTGCCGAATGCACTTTTTACCACTGGAGCCCAGCTTGGACTCAAAGTCTGGATATGCCTCTGCCACGAACAAATCGTTGACTGACCGTTACTGACCACTGAACTAGCTCCCGCAGTGTCGAGACCAGCCCCGGGCCCAGGACCATGTCCTCCCAGGCACGTGCCGTCGTCGTTCATACAGAACCGGCAGGCCCACTCTCTGTGAGGTTCATGCAGCCCTACGCACCTGCCAAGGTGAACCCCTGTGATTCCAATGTCGCCATAGACAATACAGTACAGTCAGTACAGCGTAACATCAGCAAAGCCCAGGGGCACCAAAGGGTAATGTCGCTGTTGGGGACCATCTTTCGATGCGCCACCTGCAGGTCCAGCGTCTAGAGAGCAAAGCTTAGTTGCAGGACGCGGCTCCACCGAGTCTGGTTTGGGGTTGAGTGTTGGGGGTACGCGAGGTTCGCAATTTGAGCATTGAAGGCATCCAAGGTGGCACCTCCATGGCAAGGTCTTCGTCGCCATGCTTGCGGATGGCCATGTTGTCCTGTCAGGAACTGGAGCTCCGAAATGAAATGACGCCAGCCCACCTGTTCTCCACAGGAGATGTTGTGCAGGAGTAAAGGACAGACTCTTGACCTTGCATGCCTTGTGATACTAGTAGGCTGTATACGAGGCTCGAGGAATGAATACTCATGTGGAATGAAACCTTTCCTTTTTTGATTTCAAGCAACGTTTCTTTTCGACTGTCAAAGGGCTGGGTGTTTAGTAATTGAAGCGGGCAAGCACGCCGTGTTTTAAGAATTAAAGATACAGTTCTAAAGAGTTTCGGTCGTCTGGTGTAACGACAAAACAAACAACTCTCTTATGACTCCTGCGACCTTTGGGACAGTCGATGTAGCCACACTCACCTGGAAAACATTTACCCACAAATTTGCCACTGTTCTAGGCACCGGGGTCATTGAAATATGCATGAAAACGCTAAACACGGAAGGGTTGGGAAAGCTTAGGCCTTTGTCCATGCTTCCTCGTCCCAACAAACCTGCCGAATCGCCAACCACAGCAAACTGGAACGCCGTGCAACCACACGAGTCAGTCAGTCAGTCATACATATTGTTGCACCGCTGAAAGTATCACCTCTGGTGTAGGAAGTAGCATCGCCTCCCCGTCCCTGTCTTGCAAGAAGTTGGAACATGACGCCAATCATCAAGCAGCGTTGTTAGCAACTGGCCACCTAGCATGCCAAGACAGCTTCGCTTACAGTAGCAGTTCTTCATCGCGGGCATGAAAGTGCGAAGTTGTTGGCTGGTGTACGGCCGAGTCTGCGCCGTGAGCAGCTCTCACCTGCGAAAAACTCTCGGGCCACACTCATGGTAATCTTTCGAGTCGCCTGAAACAAGCTGATTTTTCACGATGCAAACCGCCAGCCACATGCACACGTAAGACATTCGCCAGCACTCGCCAGCCACCCGCAAACCCCCACGGGCACACACCCAAATCGCTGTGTCCCTTTGGTCCTTTGGGCCATCCATGCGGAACTTTGCTGCAGTGGTGGCTGCATGCAAGTGGATCCCCTGGAGAGGAGGACGATTCGGGTTGAGGTTGAGGCTTTGCAATTTAAGGATTTCTTCGATTGGATTATTGCTTTCGGGATCGAAGGCTCCACAGGCTCTTCCTCGAGAATCCTTAACCCTTTGCGCCGAACCAGAACCACAGGGTTTAGATCAACAAGGCTTATATGAAAGGAACCCAAAATCTCATTTTTGTATGTGGTTGGCTTTATTTGTGTTTAAAAGTGTTTTTTTTTTGTATTTAAAAGTATTGTTTTGTATTTAAAAGTTTGTTAAATAGGTTTTTTTGTGTTTTACAGTTGTTAAAATTCTTTTATTTTATTTTTGGTGTAAAAAAATACATGTTTGTGAATTTTGTTTCTGAGTGAGTCAATTGGCTTCCTGTTGTTCTACCTGGTTTCCTGCTGTTGTATGTCTAAAAAATTGTTGTTTATTTGTTGTTGAAGTTAATAATTTTTAATATTTAATCTTTTTAAATAGTTTTGGGTTGTGATTGAATAAGAAGGGAGGCCGTAGTGACATGTTGACTTGCCTTGAGATCTTGCCCTTACCCACGCGGATCGACTGCCCTTCTCGGTTCGTGGGCACCGTTGGCCGGGTGTCAGGTGTTGAGTCGATGGTACCTGGACCGCCTTGGGGCCAACGTGCCAGGGCAGTGGCATATGACACCCGGGCACATGGGCTAAAGTGCCGGGTGAGGTGGTCCAGTCCAGTGGGTGTTGTTCGCAATCTGCTTACAGCCCTGAAGGGGAGGCCATCCATGCTTGTCACGTTAGTGAGCCTTGCGACTTGGAGCGACAGAGGCAGAGTGCCACCTTACCCACACGGATCGACTGCCCATCTCGGTTCGTGGACACCGTTGGCCGGGTGTCAGGGGTTGTCGATGGTACCTGGACCGCCTTGGGGCCAACGTGCCAGGGCAGTGGCATATGACACCCGGGCACATGGGCTAAAGTGCTGGGTGGGGTGGTCCAGTGGTTGTGGCTTTTTTATTTTTCTCCCAACCAGGAGGGGAGGCCATCCATGCTTGTAACGTTAGTTAGGGAGCCTTGCGACTTGGATCGACAGAGGCAGAGTGCCAGTCGAGCCTCTCGAGGTTGCCTTACTTAAGTCCCTGCCCCATCGGGGTTGCTCCCCACACCGTTGGCCAGGTCTAAGTGTTCGGTTTGAATCCAAGCCTAGTGAACGCCTTCTCTTCCATTTCCTTCTCCCCCATCGGTCTTCATCGGCTTCCAGCCCATCGAGAAGTGGATGCCAACTGCTGGGATCTCAGCATCAGCTTGCTTCAGCTACTTCCATTATTATGGTACAGTCCTGGCACCGAGGCTCATGACGAGGATCCTGAGGACATGCTGCCATCGCAGAGGACAAGCTGCCTTGCATAGTCAGTGAGCGTGTCATGTATAGCAACTTGCCGCTGCAGCAGTTGTGCTCGCTGTTGCCCTGCGTAATCTACTATAGTCGTGTTACAGCTGCTCTGTCTCAAGTCTAAGTCGTAGTAGGCGCCCCTGCAAGCCGGCAGATGTCGTCGACGTCGTGGAGTGACAGTGAGTCTCTGGGCTCGGACTGGGTTCTGGTTGACGATGAGGGTGCAAGCACTGCGGGCTCGGTGGCGGACAGTTTTGACGACGATGATTCTGTGATTCCGTTCGACACGATGCTAGAGGAGTGCTTTACGACATTCTGGATGTTTCTGAATTCTCAAGAGCGTGGGCAAGTCTTGCAAGTAGCCTGGTCTGTCAATGCGCAGATCATGTTCACACTCTTTCCGAGACTTCGGCGGGATTTTCGGCAAGGCAGAGTGCCAGGAATTTTATATTACAATGTGTCAGACGAATTTCTGGCGTTACTGCTTCAATGATTTGTCGTGTTTGTACAGCCTCCGAGACCGTATTACGGATGTTGGGGAAGGCAGAGTGCCGGGTTTGCGTGTGTTTAGAGGATTTTGATTTCGACGATCTCTGCCAGCAGAGCTAGACTGTCCGATTTGAGACCTCAGCGGTAGTGTGCGCAACTTGGATTCAAAACGGTTACCCAGCATGACATGCTGACTACACAGTGCCGGGTGGCAGTGATGTCCTCAGGACCCTGCTGTCTCCGAGGCTGGCTGCCTGCATGCCTGCCTGCATAGTCTGTCAGTGAGTTGCCTTGCACCATACATGATCGACATCTGTCTGCCGGCCAGGGAATCAAGTGATTCATTCATACTGATGTAACAGTAGTAACACAATGTTACATATCATTGATTAATGTACTGTATAGTGGTGCATTAGTCACTGTTAATGTTTTAATCTTTGGACAATTGAAGTGTGCTCGATGAAAGCAGTGATCCCGACGACCTGCTCTGTCTCTAGTCTAAGTCGTAGTAGGCCTCCGTGCAAGCCGGCAGATGTCGTCGACGTCGTGGAGTGACAGTGAGTCTCTGGGCTCGGTCTCGGACTTATTGGCTGTTGGCGAGTTTGCAAGCACTGCGGCGTTTGGGGGTTCGTTTGTGGGCTCGGTCGCGGACAGTTTTGACGACGATGATTATGTGATTTATTTCGACGAGCTGCTAGAGGAGTCCTTTTCGACATTGTGGATGTTTCTGAATTCTGAAGAGCGTGGGCAAGTCTTGCAAGTAGACTGGCATATCAATGACATGATCCTGTGCGTACTCGTTCCGAGATTTGTGCGGCAAGGCAGAGTGCCAGGAATTTTACATTACAATGTGTCAGACGAATTTGTGTCGTCACTGAATCAGTGATTCATCGTGTTTGTACAGCCTCCGAGACCGTATTACGGATGTTGGGGAAGGCAGAGTGCCGGGTTTGCGTGTGCTTAGAGGATTTTGAATTCGACGATCTAGCCAGCAGAGCTAGACTGTCCGATTTGAGACCTCAGCGGTAGTGTGCGCAACTTGGATTCAAAAGGTTACCCAGCATGACATGCTGACTACACAGTGCCGGGTGGCAGTGACGTCCTCAGGACCCTGCTGTCTCCGAGGCTGGCTGCCTGCCTGCCTGCCTGCATAGTCTGTCAGTGAGTTGCCTTGCACCATACATGATCGACATCTGCCGGCCAGGGAATCAAGTGATTCATTCATACTGATGTAACAGTAGTAACACAATGTTACATATCATTGGTTAATGTACTGTATAGTGATGCATTAGTCACTGTTAATGTTTTAATCGTTGGGACAATTGGGTGCTCGATGAAAGCAGTGATGCCGACGACCGTTTCAAGGTGCTCAGGGAGTTCCGAGGCAGAGTGCCAGACTTCTGCTGCTGACCATCAGAATCAGGCCAATCACATTGACCTTGGCAGTGATTACTGGAACGAAGCCGTGCAACAACTTCGGTGGAATTGTTTACACTGTGGCAGATCAGCTGCCGACTATACCACCGGGCTCCGAAAGATCCAAAGGGCTGCACAATTGGATCAACGAATCAAATTGGCAGTTGAGGCCATCTCAGATTTCGGAGATATGGATATGAAGTTGTACAAAGCATGGACCGGCCAGACAGATGTGCTGCCTGGTCGATCCCGCCACCTCGGCCATGCCAGCATGATGTCGAGACGTGGCCCATGGATGATGTTTTGATTTACGACCATCCCCAGTGGCAACTGTTTGTTGGCAGTATTGGTTGCCCGATCCGATATGACCAGCTCCGGGTCAAGCCTGACATTGTCATCTCTATGAATGCAGATGACAGACCTCGGAATTTTGAGCCATGGGACTGGTATCAGTATTTGGCGAATTGTGGACCGTTTGGCACTGCACATCTTCGGTATGGTGGCTGGGATCAAACACATGCCAATGACTTTGATGCTGAACAAAGAAGTCATGAGTTCAAGACCATTTGGCGCCGCCTCATTTCAGATTTCAGAAAGATTATGATGTGCTGGCAGCGCTCAGCAGAGGAGTTCAGCCAGAGTCAAAGGCAGAGTGCCATCAAGGGCAAAATGATGGGCAAGGCCAATGGCGGCAGGGGCAAGGGCAAGACAATCAGCAAGGGCTACAGCGGCCCCTGTCAGGTTTCCAATCACATGCAAAGCCAGAAGGCATCGACGAAGGGCTCATTTGGCTATGGCTGCTCCTATGACAAGGGCTTCAGCAAGGGAAGTGACATGGGCAGCCTGTTCGGAAGAGCCGCTGATGGAAGGCAGAGTGCCGATGGAAGGCAGAGTGCCTTGAAGGTGGCCGATGAGACATTCCCTGGTGAGCTCGGTAATGCTCTTGCTTTGTTGGAGGCGATGAAGCTTCAGGGAGGTGGTCGGAAGCGTGGAGGCAAGAAGAGGCCAATTCGTGTGCTTGTCCATTGCTACGGTGGCATTAACAGGACCTGTGCTGCTTATTGTGTCCTAGTCATGGCCTTTGCCTCGATGACCATGGAACAAGCCATTGTCAGGTGGATCAACCACCGAGCCTACTATGCTCCATTCCGGGATCGTGAGTACATGATTGAAGCACTGCTGGAAATGCAGGATGAGCTGCACACGTACAGTTGATCATCGACACTGAACCCGAAGTCCATGGTCAAACAGTTCTGCTCCAATGAATGATTCTGAGCCGTCGAAATTTGTGTCCCGACACTGGCCCAGCCAGAGAGTCCTGGACCCGACACTGGACTGCTGGCTGGAAGTGAAACACAGTCCTTACCTTGATAAGGCTAATAGTTACATTCCCACTTTCAGCTGGCAGTCACAGCTTAATTCGTGCTTTTAAACCTGGCTGCCGGTGTTACTGACTGAGCTTAAAAAGAAAGTGAGATCATGCCCGTCTCGGTTGTGGAAACTGTCAGTTCCTTTGTCGGTTGTGCCGACATGGTGATCAGGGCCGCTGGGGCGATTGGATGAGTGAATCCAGCCGGCGACTCAGTGGGTGCAAGTGTGACTTTAACAGTCAGTCTCCGGTGATTGTAATGAGTGCTCATTTTTGCCTACTTGTGCTGTTGCAGCAGTCTGGGTTCCGGTGTAAGGCAGAGTGCCCTTGTCCCAATTGTGCAGTGGGCAAGTCATTATCCGCCATGGAAAACACGGGCGCAGTTCGCCAGCGCACTCGGCTGCAAGAGTTTTCAAGTTGGCAGATGGCCAACTTGAGCAACGCCGGTCAATCCCAAAGAACAAGTCAGGTCGGGAAGGGAGGAAGTGCGATCGGGAAGGGAGGAGGAAAGCCAGGGCCAGGGCAGAGTGCCAGTGCGAGCAAGGGCGATCTTGGCAAGGGCAAGGGAAAGAAGGGCAAAACCCCGATGCAAGACCCCAACCAGATCCTTTACACATACTTCATGTGCGTGGAGGACGTTTGGCAGGCAGTGGGCAGTGTATTTGATGATAATCATAGCATGTGTTGATTGTGAGTGTTTCTTACTGCTTGACTGGATGTCTCCCTGCAGGTTCGCTGAATTCTTCAAAGCGAACGGCGTCGCCGCTTGGGCGCAACCCGGTGCCACGCAGGATAACAATCACAAAGGTTATCCGCACTGGTCCTTGCGCCCCACGGCCCAGGCGGCCCTTCAACGCTACCAATGGTGGCCAAAGTGCATTAGATGGCCACTCAGATTCAAGCAATGCTTCGACGCTACATTTATTTATTATCTTATACCTACGGATCTTAATACTGACTAGAATCAAGTAGCAACTTCAACATGATCTCAGTTCAGGATCGATCAACACGCACCGCCAGCTTACCTGAAGCTGGAACTCACCGGTGCAGGCATGCAAGTGATGATGGACAAAAGATGGATCTATTCCTGTCAGTGAGGGCTGGGCGCGGGGGGTTGAGAATTTGACGCTGTGGGACGGGGAAGTCACCGAAGGTGAGCAAATCTTGTGGACCACGACCATGGTGAGATTCGGTTACGACGAAGATGATCCGGAGGCCTGGAATGAAGAGCGTGTGGAAGATGAGGAGGATTACAACGAGTTCGAAGCCTAATTGAGCCTGCTCCCATGGAAGACAGCGAATTCGTTCAAGTCCAAAGCGCCGTGAGAAAAAAGGGCAGAGTGCCTTAAAAGGCAGAGTGCCAAAGGCAGAGTGCCCACCATTGGACCATTCAGTGAGTGGGTTGGCCCAAATTCCAATATCAATTTAATTTTCAGGCCAGGACAGTGACGAAGGCAGAGTGCCAGGAAGGCAGAGTGCCAGGTGGGTCAGGCTTCGTCGACTGACTCTTCTCAAGTTTTTCAGTGCCGATGTCTGCTCATGTGGACTTCTGCCTGCCTTTCGCACAGCAACAGGTTATTTGTTTGTGGTGCAGGCAAACCAACAAGTCATGATCAAAGTTGTTAGTGTTTTGGACAAGGCCTCGTCGCTGTCAGAGTAGTGCCTCCAGAAGAGCATTGCTTGCTGCAGAAGCAAAACTGTGAGTGCTGAGACTTCTGAAGACCGAGCACTTCTGAGTTCTGTTGAATGTGTTGGGTTTGCGACTGTGCTGAGAGAGTCTGAGTATGAATGAAAGTGACCATGCAAGGTTTGGCCGTCAGCTGGCGTCTCCAGACCCCAGGATTGCTGGTCATCGGTGCTGTTCTTAGCTTCCGATCATGCTGCTTCTGCGTTGCCAAATGCAACTTAGCATTCTCGGGCTTCTGAAGTGTCATGTCATGATTGTTTTGCCTATGGCTTATGATGGTTGCTCAAATTTCAAATGTTGCTGCAGTGGTCCTTGAATCATGGCATATGGCAGATTTGAATATCAACACAGCCCTTGAATTAGGTTTCATTCGTGTTCTAAGCTCCCGATCATGCTGAGTCTGTCTGGCCCCTCAATTAAGTTAAACTCCGTGTAGCTGCTGCTTCAATAAAAGTGTCATGTCATGATTATTCTGTCGATGGAGTTGCTCAAAGTGAAGTGAGTCGTGGTCCTTGAATGATGGCATATGCAGGATATTTAATGTCAATGTGAGCATAATATCAAAATATAGTTGATATAATTTAAATTGTGTCAAATACTAGTAACTATAATCTAACAACACATTGACGTCAGAGGTAGTATATCATTTCGCCATTATAAGGCAGAGTGCCGCCTCGCCATTCTTTGCAGAGTGCCTTGAGCTGGACTGAGAAGGCTGAGTGCCTGCATCTGGCTGGACAAGGCAGAGTGCCGCAATCTGGCTGGACAAGGCAGAGTGCCGCAGGATGACAGCGCCTGTGCATACCAGTCCGCTTGGTCAGACGTTTTGGGCCAATGTGCGAGCCGGCAACATCACCTGTGAGTTTTACGAACAACAGCTGGATGGATCCTTGCAGATGGGTCCGAATTATCCCTGGCCGATCAAAAAACCTCTAGACGACTATGTCACAGCCTTCGGTGAGGTCCGCCTGCAATTCCGCGTGAGAGGCGGGAAAGGATTCAAACAGTGCAAGTGTGAATGGAAATACGTCGGTCATGGAATGAATCGGGACTCAATGATTGCGAGGATCCCACAGCCGTGGGTCATCGACATTCTGAAGCTTCTGCGCGAGCTCAGGATTCCTCGGTCTGAAAGGCAGAGTGCCGAAGTCCTCAAAGCCTCGGAAGTCGCAGCAGAGGCCCTGAGACTGGTGGATTCTATTCCTGAAGATGCTCTGGACTTCAATAATCGGACAGATCAGGTGCACCTCTGTGTCAAGCTGCACAGGCCACTCGCAAAGGATGAAAAGAGTGTGGAAACCAATTTGACTGGCGTTTTCTGCAATCTCGAATGTTCACAACCCACTGGCAATCGTTTCCTGTCCCGCTCGCTTTCGACTTGAAAACCGTGGTCACCCATGCCTCGGGCGTAGTGGCACCGCGGATGAGAAAATCGGTGATCGTCACAGAAGCCAAAGGCAACGGGACGACTGTGGGAGCCTTCCTCAACCAGAGGTTTTCCGACCCAAGCAAGTTCCCAGAGAAAAAGACCATGCTGATCCTCTTCAAGCTGTTCAAGTTTGTCTTGAAGCTACAAATGCATACCCTTAGGCTGGAAGGGAGTCTTCTGGGGGACCTCCATGAGAATAACATTACTGTCATGGGAGGCAGAGTGCCGGACCACAAAGGCAGAGTGCCAGGGGGGGCGGAGAATTTGACGTTTGCCTTGGTGGACTGCTCCGGTTGCCTACCAATTAATGATGTTCCCGCAAAAAAGATGAAGGGTCACCTCAACTGCTTTCTGCGCTTGTGGCAAATTCCCTCAAACCACAGCGCCACCGTCTCCGAGTACGCGTCACAGGTCTGGAAGAAGATGCTTGCTGCTGGCGAAAAATTCAAAACGGACTATGGACCGAATAAGTGGAGAGTTGGTGAAATGGTGTCCGATCTGTACAAGTTGTGCAAGAATCTGGAGGCAAAGTTCCAGCAGGGTCTGGACTTGATGCAACAATGCCAGCAAATGAGGGTCGAGGCAACAAGGGCAGTAATGAGCAGAATGCAGCCGCAGGCACTTGCGCCGCCGAATCCTCCGCCAACACCTCAGTGTTGGGATTCGACACCTCCCTGGGATCCCCCTGGATCCGCGACTGCAAAAGCCAAAGGGATGAAAGGAGGAGTGCCAGTAGAAGGCAGAGTGCCAGGCAAAGGCAAAGCAATACATCATCCTGATGGGACTCCTCCCAGGGGGGCCCGCCCCCCTTTGCATAAACCGCCTCAGCAAAAGGCGAGGCCTCCTGCTCCGTGGCAGGTGCCAGTAAGACCGCTGCGAAATGCTGGGCCTCTGCCTGATCACCCTTGGCAGCAGGAGTGGGAACCACTTCCTCCTGGCAGGGTGCAACCAGATCATCCTCCTCCTGGCAGGGGGCCGGTGCAACCAGATCATCCTCCTCCTGGCAGGGGCCCGGTGCAACCAGCGCATCCTCCTCCTGGCCACCAGCAGCAGCAACATCGCTGGGGCAGAACGGCCAGAATGCCCGTCATCCAGGACGAATACGATGCCTGGCATGACGATGAGCCGAATCCCGAGCCGAATTCCCGGCCAAGAGTGCCAGAGCCGATGGGTCCCCCGCCGGCAAAGCAAGGCAGAGTGCCAGAGCCGATGGGTCCCCCCCGCCGGCAAAGCAAGGCAGAGTGCCAGATCCCGAGCCGAATCCCCCGCCAAGAGTGCCAGAGCCGATGGGTCCTCCGCCGGCAAAGCAAGGCAGAGTGCCAGAGCCGATGGGTCCCCCGCCGGCAAAGCAGCCTCCTGCCAAAAGGAAATTCGGCGACGGACAGCCTGTGCCTGTTGGTTCCAAGCCACAGTTTATGTCGGCAAGTGCTCCTGCGGAAATGACGGAAAAGCAAAGGATGGACGAGCAGGATTTCGCCAAGGAACTTGCCGAGTATGCTGACGATACGGCAAGAGGCTCCAATTTCGTTCCGCAGGGCCGACGCGCTGAGCCGGCCTGGGTGGCAAAGGCCCAGGGCTTGAAAAGCAAGGGCGACGCCGTCCCGATCGGGAAAGCAGCTTACTTCGCCCAAAGGGGCAAGCCTGCCGGAAAGGGCCACAAAGGCAGAGTGCCAGTGGAGGACAATATCCCTACTGACCTTGTTGGAAAGGGCCGTCCAGCCCTAGTGCCACTTGTTGGAAAGGGCCGTCCCAATATCCCTACTCACCTTGTTGGAAAGGGCCGTCCAGGCGAAGCTCATCCTGCTTTTTTGCGGCATATGAAGACGGAGAAGGGAGGAATATGGTGGGACCCCAAGGAGGAGGTGGAAGCCGAGGAGGAGGACACTTTGGTTGATGTTGTGGTGGAAGAGGAGGAGCCTGTGCAAGATCCGTCGGACGATGAAATGGAATTTGTCGAGGTTATGGTGCAGGATGAGCAACCGCCGCTTGAGATGGAGGCGGAGCCCGACCCGTATCGCTTGGACGAGGATGAGGGTGACAGCCAAGCAACAATGGTACTAGGGGACCATCTCCGAGAGGAGCAAGATGAGCCGATGCCTTCTGTACCGGAGACCCGGGTGACTGAGAGCGAGCACGATGCCGTCGTCGCCAAGGTCATGAACGAGCTGGAGGCTATGAATGTGGACCCGAGCCCGAAGGCTGCCGCAAACCCCAAGAGTGCGCCTGCGCCAGTGCCTGGAGAGGTGAAGCCTTTCTTGGAAGCGGAGGAGGACCTCGGAATTACGGACCCCCAAGGCAGAGTGCCAAGGGGTCAAAACAAGATCAAGGGTCCAACCGAGCTTTTGCAGCCAGAGACTGAGGAGGAGAAAACTCTCAGAGCGTTGCGGGGAATGCTGCCATGCAGTCACAGGGCGGTGACGACTTCGAAGGTGGGCCGCCTCGCCAATCGGGCACGTATGGCGAGACCGGTGCCACAAGATCAGCCGTTCAACCCCCAGCACAACGATCGGAAGTTCAACAGCAAGACTACGACCGTCATGACCCAGCTGCTCATGGCTGTCCATGAGATCACAGTCCGAGAATGCGAGAAGAATAACTTGCCAATGGAGAGAAAGGAAATGGTGTGGAATGACTTTCGGTCGAAGGGCTCGAAAACTGCGGTTGTCTGGGAGCTGTTGTGTGACCAGAACGTGAAGGAGATTCCAAACAATTCTGAGCCTGGGGACTGGCACCTGTGGCTTCAGAGGGAAACTGGGGTGGCGGTCATTGAGCAGCTTCTCCAGTGCATGTTCAATGTCACTCCGCCAAAACATGGCCGTGATAAAGTCAAGGGAAAAAATCTGACATACTGGCACTGGTTTGAGGCCTCCAAGACACTCGTTGAGGTTTATACGACGGAAGATGTCATCTCAAAGGAAAAATTCAAGCCAAAAGACCTGCAGAGCTGGATTGTGCCTTTGTCCTGCAAGATTTGGGATGCTTACAATTACACCATGCTTGTGTATTGTCAGAAGAAGCTGGAACAGAAGGCAAGGGGGGAAGACCTAGACGCGGTGAGCCAGATGGGTGATGATGTCCCGCCATCGGAAGATGAAGAGTATGTGGATGTTTACCAGACCACTGCGAACTTCGTTCCTGATTGGGGGGTAACTGCAGATGGCTTTCAGGATTGATCAGTGTCAATGATTGAGCTGAACGAGTAGGTTTATTAATTGTGTTGCCAAAACAAAGCCATCTAGTGGACCTCCTCTTCTTCATCCCATTCGTCCTTGGGCACTGGGGACTTTCACAAGGCAGAGTGCCATAGAGTTCTCGGTGTGACTAAGGCAGAGTGCCACCAAACAGTGTGGCCTGTTCAGATTCATTTTTGTGTCGCTGTCACTAGGCAGAGTGCCGGAAAGGCAGAGTTCCAATGTGAAATCGCATTTCTTGGGGCGTTTGAATGTTGTCACTTTTGCAGTCCGTCTGATCTGGCACATTTCAGCTTGCCGTTTTGGAAAACAAAGACGATGCCTATGCATACAGTCATGTCGGCAGTAAATCGATGGATTAATTACTGT
This sequence comes from Symbiodinium sp. CCMP2592, assembly GCA_905221615.1. Classification (NCBI taxonomy): domain Eukaryota; class Dinophyceae; order Suessiales; family Symbiodiniaceae; genus Symbiodinium; species Symbiodinium sp. CCMP2592. The sequence goes on along the minus strand of CAJNDT010005893.1, from coordinate 486,759 downwards.
GCCTGTGAATTGATTGGTTCAACCTTGGTTTCCTGTGACAGCCCCATAAAACCTTTCAGGTGCTGGCGTCCAAGGTGGTTTGCTACTATGGCAAGGCTGGAATGCATGATGCAAGTGATTGTGAGTTGTGGAAGCTGAAACGCTTGCTATCTGGCCGTTGATGGGACCATGCCACGTAGTGTGTCCGGACTCTAGTGACTAGTGAGTGGATGCGCAAGAATTTCTTGACCTGGCCGCAATCAACATATGTGTGTTCAAGATCGAGTCCCTTAGTGCTGCAGTGGTGCTTCCAGGCAGAGTGCCAGAGACAGGCGCCGAGAGCAATGGGAAAGTCGAGGAAGAGCGCTCGTGTGAGTGATCAGATGATGTTCCCAATGCCGGGGGCAATGAACCCAGCAATGGGAATGAACAACCCACTGGCCATGATGAACCCTTTCATGTTGCAACAGCAGCAACAGATGCAGCAGCAGCAACAGATGCAGCAAATGCAGCAGATGCAGCAAATGCAGCAACAGCAGCAGATGGCTGCTGTGGGTGAATCAATGCAGAGTGCCAACGACTCCTCCTCGTCGGAATCAGAAGACCAAGAAGTGAGGAGGATTCGTAAGGAAACCAAGAAGAACAGAGCAAGGCAAGCAGCAACGATCGGGATTGATCGGCTGGCAACGTCCACTACCGATGCAGATGCAATCCCGAGAAGCGCCACGACATTGCGTTCGATCCCTCTGGCTGCTTGTCAATCAACAGAGTATCCCTAGGGTCAGCAATGATCCCTGAACCCTCCCCCCACAAAGCCTAGATAAGCCTTACTGACTGAGGTGAAGGTGAAAGCTCTGCTCGAGCGAGTTCATAGTGCATGGGATGCTGCGGTCACGGCTGACCTGCCACAACAAACAGCGCTGCAACTGCTCTTCATATTTACCAATCTGAAGCCGACCACAAAGGTCAGTGAACTCAGGGTCGATATGAAATACAGCTTGCTTGGTCAGCGATGTGAGAATGCCCATAGGCGTCAATCCGTCTGCGATAGCAGCAGTTGGAACCGCATAGCCAAACCGGTTCTGGGACTGGGGGTGAATATGTCTGAGCATTCTGTTGACAGTGTTGCCTTGGAGTGTGGATGGCAGTCCACATGGATGACCGAGGATGTCACGACCTATGCCAGGCGTAGAGCGAGAGCAAGGCAGTCCACTGAGACGCATGGACGTCTCAGTTTCAATCCGAGTCCTGCTCCAGCTGCCCCGCCAACGGTTCCGCCGTCGGAAGGCAGAGTGCCAGACGTGGTCCGTTCTGGTCCTTTGCCAACGACTGCTCCTAGTTCCAATCCAAGCCAGGCTGTGGGTCGCAGCCCGGCTGGGAAACAAGGCAGAGTGCCGATTCAACAGCCGCCTGCCTCCCCTCATGCCGTTCCGGGTTCCAATGCAAGCCAGGCAACCGAAGGCAGCCAGGCTGCAGGAACTGAACAAGACAGAGTGCCGAGGGTTGTGGAAGGCAGAGTGCCAGTTGATGGGAATGCTCCTGCCATGGATGACGATGGTCTAGCGCCGGCATAGGCAGAGATCAGGCCCGATCAGGAGATCGTCATGCCTCCTGCAGAAGTGACCACTGCACCTCAAACAGTTGAGTTGCCAGAGCCAGACACCTCCACGAACAGTGACTCGACAGCCGGTGCTGACGTGAATGCCGTTGTGCCCTTTGCGACACCCGAGTCGAAAGCCAAAGCAAAAGCCAAGGGCAAGTCGAAAGCCAAGGCCAAGTCCAAGGCCAGGGCGACGGCACCAAACACAGAGTCGCAGGACGAGGTCGCAGTCGAGGTCGATGATGAGGTCAGGGCCGAGGCCGGGGCCGAGGTCGAGGCCGGGGCCGAGGTCGAGGCCGAGGTCGAGCGCGAGGCCGACGACAGTGCCTTCTTTGAGGAGGAGGAGGAGGATGCTCCGAATGAGTCGAGCAGACCTGCGAACCGGTGGAACCAGGACCTCTGTGTCATTTGCCATGCGGAGATGCACCCGGGCCAGGCAGGCTGGTTTCGTTTGCCTTTGGTTAATGAACCATTGATAGTGGTGCCTGTCCTGTTTGTACATTCCACTAATCCTCAGAACAGTTCCTCTCACATGACGTGTCTTTTTCTGTTGCTTCCCTGGAATGCAGGCATTGGAAGCGCTATCGTGTGGCCACCTCTTTCACAGCGAATGTATCAATCGATACTGTGAGTCGACCGGGCGGAACAAGGCCACCGCTTGCCCTCTCAAGTGTGCGAGCTCAGCCTCTATGGCAAGGTTCTTTTTGGGTCCGAGTGGGTCCACGGGAAGCAATGCCCCTGTTCCTGTCGAAGATGATGCTAATGATGTGGACGCAATCGTTCAGGAAATACAAGCTCAACTCGTTGACGACCGCACTCGTGAAGAGGAGGCTCCTGAGGTCAACGACCCCGTGGTGGACTGATTGCGTCGACAAGGTGGCTCGGTAACAAGGCAGAGTGCCACAATAACTGGCTCATGTGTATGTGTTGTCGGTGATGTGGCCTCGAGTCTTATTAAGTTTGGAGGTGTGGCAATGCCATTGTCACAGACATGTTTCTGAAGGCGGAGTGCCATGGGTTGTAACATGTGTTCCATGATCATTATGTATTGACATGATTGTGTTGCCTTGTGTTGCATTATGCCATCAGGAATGTATGTCTCTTTGTAATCCCAGGCGGTCTGTCGATTTCAAAAGGATACTGCAGATGCCTGTGGACAAATCCGCGCCAAAGGCAGGATCCAACCTGTCCTAGAACACCAGTTGGGAGGGACCCAACAAAGGACCACGGAAGTCTGCAATGGGGTGCATCCGTGTTTAAAAAAACATATGGCCTTTGAAGGGACACCATCCCAATACCGCCCCACAGGCCCTGCAAAATCTTAGAAGACATTTGTGACACTTGTGGCATGCCCCGGAAAAATCTTATTGAATCTTATTGAATCTTATTGAATCTTATTGAATCTTATTGAATCTTATTGAATCTTATTGAATCTTATTGGTCCATCATTTTTAAAAGGGACACGACTCCATATCGCCCCAAAAAATCTTATTGAATCTTATTGAATCTTAGAAGACATTTGTACAATTGTGGCCTACCCCGAAAAAATCTTATTGAATCTTATTGAATCTTATTGAATCTTATTGAATCTTATTGAATCTTATTGAATCTTATTGAATCTTATCGGTTTTACAAGGGACACAGCCTCCAGCTCGCCAAAAAAATCTTATTGAATCTTAGAAGACATTTGCAGGATTGTGGACTACCCGAAAAAATCTTATTGAATCTTAGTGTTCGGGCCATCACGTTTTGAAGGCACACCGACCCTGTACCATACAATTGCACACATGTAGCATCCCCTCCCAAAAGTCTTGTTGGAGCTTATTGAATCTTGGGAGCTAGTTATACAATATCGAATCCCATTGAATCGGCACAGTCCAGCTAACCCAACCAAATCCCTACGAGTAGTAACACATCTTATGATTAAGCATAAACTAGGTGGCACTCTGCCTTGAAGTACCTTTAAACCATGGACCTCCTTAAAACCTAAAACCCTGAAGCTCTTTTAAACCCTAAACCGTTACTGTGTGTGGTAATTTTACACATAGACCTAGGTATATGTATAACATACATACATACATATAGATATATGTATGGATTATATGCATACACTTATTATTGGGCATACTGCTTTCGAACATTAAACTACATCATCTATTAATAGCACTCTGTCTTCAAATATGTGTTAATCTAATGATCATGTGCATAAATGCTTGTGTCGTCCAGTGGAACCTATTGCATGTGGTATTGAAACGGACATGACAATCAACTTCTAGTACCTGTTCGTACGATCCAACACATATAGTTGCTTGCAGCTTGTTGGATCAAAGATATTTAAAGTTAAGCACCATGGCACCGAAACCGAAGGCCAAACCGGCAGCAGCGGGGAGGATCGGCGGGGTGAGGACTCCGAAGCGACGGCCTCGTAGAGTGCCGCCAACCGGTGTGAATGGCATTGGTGAAGAATGTGGTGGGGCGGAAGGCAGAGTGCCAGGGCCACAAATGGGTCCGCCGCCACCAACGCCTGTGAATCGGCCACCTTACCCACCTGGCCCAAGACCTCCCGCCCCTGCGCGACATGAGTTTGAGATTGCCCAAGCTGTGGCAGAAGCGTTGGACATTATGGAGACCCCGATCATGATCAACTTCGAGCCGGATGTGGTTACTGTTAGGGAGGGCCTCATTGTTCTGGTCACCCTTGAGAACTTGACCCCTGAAGAGATGCAACGTCGGCAGTTGGGACGGCGAATTTGTGCCATGTGTTTCAATGCTCCAGACAACCCGCCGCCACCAATAGTGCCGCCAAGGCCGATGCCTGAAAATGGCTATCCTGTCCCTAACAATAATGCCAACAGTGGAGCTACTGAAGGCAGAGTGCCAGAAGGCAGAGTGCCGGAAGGCAGAGTGCCAGATGAGTTCGAAAGTGGAGTTCGTGATCAAATTTTTTTCGTTTGGAATCTCGCCCGGATGCCTGGTTGACTGGGCCAGCTCGTGCCGAAGGTGAGATTCACGCCTCAGACTCAGATGTGATTGAGGAAGGTGTTCGAGATGTTCGTCTTGGTGAGCTTGGAGGGCGGGGTCGTTTGGGTATTGATTATTGGCACATCTCAGAAGAAGACCCGGACTGGAGTCAGCGCGGCTCAGCGGATGATGGAGCCCCCTCAGATGTGGAGGAAGGTGAGGAGTCAGACAATGAGGAGATGGACGCACTGGACGAAGCTCAGTCGTCCCCAGACTCAAATCAGTATGATTCTGCAGGTGACGGCAAAGGATTTCGCATTCGTGGTCGTCGATCGGGGTATATCTCCTCAGAACCACCCTCCGACTGTGAGCCACCTGAAGATTTCTGGTGGCCCTAAGGTTGATGTCTTTCAATGACAGCTTGGAAACTTTACAGAAGGCAGAGTGCCAAGAATGCTTGTGTCTGCCACCTCGGTGGCCTCGGAATCGTCGAGGACGATGGATGGAATGCTGTGTGCGGTACCAGAAAAACGAGAATCGAGTGAGGGTCTGGCAGTGCTGTATTTGATTGCTTGAGCATGAAGTCATGGTCTGCAACAACTATGCCACATGTGAATTTCAACGAGTGATTGCATCAGGTCTGTCTCATCCTTGTGTTGTGATGGATCAATCGACTCACAAGTGTGTCAACTGCTGAATGTGCTGGTTCACAATTACGTTGTTAATTCGAACACCCTTGAGGTTAAGGTGTTACACTTTCTTGCGGATAGGACAGAGTGCCATGCACAGTGCAATTCGGAGTGCCATGTCTGCAGCAGCAGATGACCCGGCTGAAACAAGAAGAAGACTGTTAGTAGACATTCGGCGGCAGTTTGATGCAAACATCGAACTGGAGAAGAGATTCTTGGCCATTTCGAGAGGACAGGATGTTCTGCGCCTTTGCGAAGTTGACCCGTCGCTTCTGGAGTTCCATAATGAAGGTCCTTATGAATTTCTGCCTGAGTGCAACTATGATGTGATTCTTGAAGCCAGTGGGTTTTCCTGGATGATATCAATCTGGCAACAAATGTTATCAGAAACTTTT
>CAJNDT010005893.1:316446-481035 GCA_905221615.1 Symbiodinium sp. CCMP2592 | reverse complement strand
CCCTAATACTATGGCCCTCTGCCTTCTAACCCCAAACCCTAAATATAATAAAGACCCTGAAACTCTAACCCTAACCCTTTCATTACCCTCAAACCCCTAATACTATGGCACTCTGCCCTCTTAACCCCAAACCCTAAAGACCCTGAAACTGTAAACCCTGTGCCAGGTCTTCTTCATCCTAGTCTTCTCGGAAAAAACATTAGTTTTTTTTGTTTTAAAGTTTTTAAAAATTTTTAAAAGTTGTTTAAAGTCTTTAAAAGTCTTTCAAATTCTTTTTAAAGTTTGTAAAAGCTTTTAAAAGCGTTTAAAAGTCTTTTAAAGTATTTTTAAAGCTTTTAAATGTATTTTAATGTTTTTAAAAGTCTTTTAGATATTTTAAAAGCCTTTTAAAGTTTTGAAAAGTCTTTTAAAGTTTGCAAAAGTCTTCTAAAAGTTTCTAAAAGTCTTTTAAAGTCTTCTAAAAGTTTTGAGAATGTTTTTTCTTGCATTTGAAAGTTTTTAAAAGTCTGTAAACGTCTTTAAAAGCCAACTCTGTCGAAAAAGCCCTGTGGATCTAAACCTTGTGGTTCTGGTTCGGTGCAAAAGGGCAATGAGAGAAACGGGATAGTGTGATTTCTGTCTAGGCCGCAGGTTTGAAGTCTTTAAGTGCGGAGAAGAATTCCGACTATCCCAATGCAAAACTGAATAGTAAATCGAGAGTCGGCCACTGGCCGAGCTTTGGACATGCAGGAAAGCACAAGGCTTCACCGCATCATGCTGCGCAGTTTGTGCACCTGTCGCTAGCGCCAAACTAAGCTGGTCACGTCGTTCTTCTTCAAACTACGCTGCTCAGCAGCCAAACAGAGATCGGAGGGCACGCAGAGCTGCAGTGTGTTGTTCAAGTGTGGATCGGGGCTCACTGACCCTAACTATCCTAAACCCTAACATCGTTTCGAATTTGGGGGAAGGGTCACTGACGAGGCGGGGACGCTCCAAAAGTCAAAAATGCTAAGGGGGTATCCTGACAGCGTTGCGCTGTAACAGTGGCATGTGTCCAAATGTGCGATTCTTGCATATATGCTGCCGACAAGTAGAAGGTCGTGCGGCTGCGGGGTCTACGGACCTGAGCCCCCAAACCTTTGAGTATACACGCCACCCAAGCCAAAACCCTGAACCCAAGCCCGAAAAACCCTGAACGCCAGCCGTATGTATAATCAAAGCCCATATTGAACCACCCTAGTACCCGGCCAGTTACTTCGGGGGCCTGGCCGCGGCCACCATGTGGGCCCGCTTCGCCCTTCTCTCTTCGGAGCTCCTGGAGGGGAGCTGGCCGGTAGCCAGTTTGAGGTTTAGGGTTTATAGGCTTCGGGTAACTTAGGGTTTAAAATGGGACCCCCCAACAGCAGGACCGCAAAGTGAAGTCAGGGCGGGTCCTCGCCCCGAAAACTGATGGCCCATCCTGCGAAGTCTGTCGGCAGTTTCCTCGAAGCGAGCGGGCGGACAGGGGCCGTGCTCTCAATCAAGCTGCGGTCTACGGATCCCCAATCTCCCTGCCTCAAGTAAAGTGTTTATGGTGTAAACACCTGGTCGACAGGGGCCGTGCTCTCAATCAGGCTGCGGCCCAGTCTCCCTGTCTCAAGTAAAGTGTTTATGGTGTAAACACCTGGTCGACAGGGGCCGTGCTTCTTCATAGGATGCGGGCCAGCTCCCTGTCTCAAGAGCAAAGTGTTTATGGTGAAACCTGGTCGACAGGGGGCACGTGACTCTCAATCGGCTGCGCCCAAGTTCCCTGCCGCAAGTAAAGTGTTATGGTGTAACATGGTCGACCGGGGCCGTGCTCTCAAGCAGGCTGCTCTCCCTGCCTCAAGTAAAGTGTTTATGGTGTAAACACCTGGTCGACAGGGGCCGTGCTCTCAATCAGGCTGCGGCCCAGTCTCCCTGTCTCAAGTAAAGTGTTTATGGTGTAAACACCTGGTCGACAGGGGCCGTGCTCTCAATCAGGCTGCGGCCCAGTCTCCCTGCCTCAAGTAAAGTGTTTATGGTGTAAACACCTGGTCGACAGGGGCCGTGCTCTCAATCAGGCTGCGGCCCAGTCTCCCTGTCTCAAGTAAAGTGTTTATGGTGTAAACACCTGGTCGACAGGGGCCGTGCTCTCAATCAGGCTGCGGCCCAGTCTCCCTGCCTCAAGTAAAGTGTTTATGGTGTAAACACCTGGTCGACAGGGGCCGTGCTCTCAATCAGGCTGCGGCCCAGTCTCCCTGCCTCAAGTAAAGTGTTTATGGTGTAAACACCTGGTCGACAGGGGCCGTGCTCTCAATCAGGCTGCGGCCCAGTCTCCCTGTCTCAAGTAAAGTGTTTATGGTGTAAACACCTGGTCGACAGGGGCCGTGCTCTCAATCAGGCTGCGGCCCAGTCTCCCTGCCTCAAGTAAAGTGTTTATGGTGTAAACACCTGGTCGACAGGGGCCGTGCTCTCAATCAGGCTGCGGCCCAGTCTCCCTGTCTCAAGTAAAGTGTTTATGGTGTAAACACCTGGTCGACAGGGGCCGTGCTCTTAATCAGGCTGCGGCCCAGTCTCCCTGCCTCAAGTAAAGTGTTTATGGTGTAAACACCTGGTCACCGTGGGTCAAAGTTAACACTTGTGGGAAATGCCGGCTTGATGATGCAATCGTTGTAAACTCTAAACTTTCGAACCCAATTCCGGAGCACTGTAAGCCCCAAAGCCTTATCACTGTTTTCAATGCCAGACGATGAGGGCTGGAGTTGGGACCAGGTTTCATGGTCGCCGTTGTGCATATTGCTCGTTTGACTTCCTTTGTGTCCTGCTGATGCTCCCAGCGAGCTGTATCCGAACCGAAAGCTCGTATCCGCTCATGCGCCCCCCAGCATGACCCGCATTGGTGCCGAGTCTCACAATCAAAGCTTCAGCCTCCATTCTACATGTCCACAGGCAACAACGGGCTTCAAGGAGGTCGGTGCGAAGGCAGATTAAATCACCATTGCCTCGGTGGCAGCAGTGACTGCCAACTCTGGCCGTGTGTCAGGTTTTAGAAAGTACCTTAAACGACCCTTGAACGGCTGTCAATTTGTCATCAGCTTTGCGGAGGGTCTATTTTTGATACTTCGGCTTAGAGCTTGAGCCATGTGGCGGCGGCTTCAAACTCCGACGAACTGCAAAACCCACCACGACCAACCCATCGTGGACGAAGAGCCAACCTTCCGAAGCCGAAGCAACCGGGCCCATCGGACGTCACAGTGTCCCGAGGTCTGGGGCCGGCCCAGGGGCCGTCGTCAACAGTCAGTGTAAGAAACGGAACCTATCCGCAAAAGTTCACAAGCATGAGCGGCACCGGGGGAAAGTTCCTGTTCACAAGCAGCCTGTGCTTGCCTCGGCTTCCATCTACCTACTCGTCCCTTCTGGTCATCTGACACCACCCATCACGTTCGAAGCTTCCCCGTTTTATGGCAGCCACAATCGTAGGTCGCGACTGGGATGGCAAAGGGATTGAAGAATTGTTGAAGTCTACGTGCAGGTCTAAGTTAAAAAATGCAGGCCTTGTGAAGGGGTATCCGTTTACAGTTTCCACTGTTTGCACCCACTCCGCAAAGCACTTCTGGACTTTTGAGCATATCGGCAATGCCGATCCAATCCCGTATGCTCGAAGGTATTGTTGCAAATCCAGAACAACAAAGCCTTAGAGCTTGTGGGGGGTTGAGAAGAGTGTAGAGGTTTAGAAATTGCAGCAGCGCTTCCGCATATCCCTCCGCTGTATACTGGATGGTCAGCATTTTTGGTGGAGCGTGCGTTCAAGCTTGCATAACAAACTAGACTCCCTCTGAAGCCACAGCTTGCTCCGGCATGGTCGCACAGAGAAGCACTGCAAACCTTGCAGCAACCTGAGTAGAAAACTGACTGATCAGTCGATGGTATCGTTAGAAGACTGTTTGGCATGCAGGGCTGGATTTTGCTAAATATTTATTTTGCCATTCCCAAGGGTGGGTTTTGCCATTCCAGATTTGGCGTTCCTGGGAACGTCTCGCTTGTGGTTTGTCTGATTTGCCATTCCTGAGTTGGCGCTCCTGCCAGCCTCTGTTTTGCGTTGAACTGGTGTGGCAATCCAGTTTGCCGCGTCGCATTCTCATGTCGTGTTGTTTGCTATTCCGTAATTTCGAGTCCAGACACTACCCCTACCATCCACGTGTAGTGTAGGTCATGCTTGGATTTGTGCTTGTCACAAGTCAAAGCTTTTGGGGCATTATGCTGATTGAAGTAGCCAAACCGAAGCAGGACTGGAAAAGCCGAACAGCAACAAGGAAATGGCAGTTGGAACGCCAAAACGAAATAGCAAAGCCGAACAGCAAAAATGTAATGGCAGTTGGAACGCCAAAACGGAATGGCAAACAGGACAGCTCGGAACGCCAAAATAATTAATTTACATGTCATCAGTGTGTCCAACAGAAAATCTCATAATGGTATCGGCTAGTCGGCTAGTCCGCAACAACTCTTCAATCCATGCGCGCTCTGCGTTCAGGATATTTCAATACCAAATTCCAGGGTCGTATTCTATGCCGGTGGCTAGGCTTTCCTTGCATCGGAAGGAAGCTTTCCGCCACTCTGTGCCCACACTCCAGGTGAGCTTCCTGGACCGGCGGTCTTCCGACCCTCCACTCCATGGAAGATGCCCCGAAGGTCCGGTTCGCCCCCACATAGGTCTTCCCTGAGTTTCCGATGAATGCGGGTCGAATTTTCAAGCTACTGTTCCTGAGCCTGGAGTCATCGAAGATGCTGGGCGGAGGCTGCTTCACATCCCACTGGCCCCTACAGTAGGGTTGATCTTCAGGCAGCGTGACGGCCGGGCACTCATCGTGTCTTTCGCGTGGAAGGCCACAATTGTGAATGAAATCGTGGATGCCAGGAGAGTTGAGGCTCACGTTGTTCAGATGCAACGGCGTATTTGTAGATGAGAAGCCTTTGTTGTTTGGGGCGCTCCCTTCTATCGTGCGCGGCTGTTCACGGGAACGCGCGAGAAGGAGTAGCTAAGAATGACATACGCGCATAGTTAAAGCGACTGATAATAGTGTTCTCAGCCTCATGCAACAACAATCATCCAACACAGAGAGGGTTTGAAGCTAGCGGCGTGGAGGCTGCATCCAGATCCGGAGCCACCACAATCCTCTCGCTGCCGTAGCTGAGCCCTTGTGCTTCGTCGTAAGAAGACGCCGCCGGGACGAACACCACACCCAACGAGGTGGAGGGGCCGGTCACCCGGATGTTCAGCGACGGGACCTCGCAATGAAAACGAATACCTGTCAATTTGAAGAAGAGAAAGCTGGATCCCTACAGGTTGTCTACAAGGGTGGCAAGAAATCTGCTTCACAAAGCTCTGAAGTACCACTGGCACTGAGTAACCTGCACTCCGCTTGTCTGCTCTGCTGATGCGGCACGGACAGCGGGTAGGCACAGCTTGGTCGATAGCTACAACCGTAGTGACCGTTTTCCTTGATTCACGAAGCTGGGGCGGGGAAGATGGGTCTTTCTTCAGCGATCTTGGGCAGCTTGGTCTGGGAAGACAGCCAGCAAGGAACCTTTGAAAGCAACAAGTGGGATGGCTTCACAGACTGAGCTGCCCTTCACCCTAAGTGTCCCTAAGTTCTAGCCAGGCCGCAGTAGCCCAAGCCCGAAGCAGAGAACGGGCTCGATGTTCCCCTGCATTTGCTGGAGCGGCCACCTCACATGAAGTGCAAAGCAGTTGAGCAATAGTCGCAAGCAACACCACAGCCTATGGATGTCCGACTTGATTTACAGGAAATCGCGGGCTGCTTCGTTTGGATGGTTCCCGGCAAACTATAGAAGATGTTGTTGGAAGGACGCTTTTGCCCTCCTCAATGTGAGCGGCAACCACTTCTGAGCTGAGTGGTGGCCACCATCCGAGGATGCAGAAGCGAGGCTCTGACGAAACGCAAGAATTCTCCCTTACACCCTACCCGTTCTCAAGAAATGTGGCTTCCAAGAACATGCTTTCGTCGGCTGTGTATGTGGTTTCTACGGAACTGGGAAGCTTCGGAATCGGTACAAAGCCAACCCACAATCCTATTCGTGAAGATATTTTAAATCCACCTAACCCCGCACACCTGGGCTCCGAGATTGGCGCCACTTGAGTCCACAGGCTCCTTGACGTAAAGCCAGGGGTCTAGGGTTCGGGGTATTCGGACCTACCATGCTTGCGGCACAGGGAGAGGCTAGAAAGAGCTCAATAATCATGGCAGAGCTCCTTCCATCGAGGACGTTGTCGGGACAGGTGCTGATGTTCAAACCACGTTGCGAACGAAAGGGCTTTCGAGTTTAAGGCTTGCGCTGCTGAATTTCGGGGCTTGTCGGTTCACAATTTCAGGTTCAGGCCGAACCTCAAAGTCAGCTTGTGAAAAGACACATGGAAGCCACGACTGCCCCCCTTCAGTTGCCGAGTTCAGAGGCCACACCGCTTCGGATCTGGAATGGTCGCTAGTCCTAACGTGTCTCAAGATGTTGAATCTTCTGCTTACAGTCACGCGGCACCCGGCAAGCCAAACGTCCAAATTTAGTTTAGCGTTAGGCCGAATAGTTTACCCGGACTTATCGGAGGATGTTTGTTTAGGGGCCAGAACTTGCCTTTCCACGAACCCTGGAGCAAGGTGCAGCGGTTCATTCTGTCCTGCCTATTTTCGCTTTGTGCGGCACTAATACTCTAAACCAACAGTAACATGAACCCTGGAACACTAAAAGCCCTGTTCCCCGCCTGCAGCCTACGAATCTTCAACCGGGTGGAAGCCAGGAGAGGAGGAGTAACAAACAGGAAGACATGCGGGCATAAAGCATCCGCCAATAAACAGACTGACGAACAAAGAAATTCTGCAGGATGCACTACACAAATAAATAGACAGGCAAACGATGGAAACGAGAACAAGGTTACCGGCCCTTCGACCGATAATCTACCAACCAAAGTACCTACCTACCCACCCACCTACCTCAGAAAGCCACCCTCTCAAAATCAGCGAAGATTGCGACAAGTAGGGCCAGGGAGCATGATGGCGACCCACTGACGTGCGGCGCCGTTTTGGCGCAGTGCTCTCCGGCCCAGGAATACTAACTGAAGTGGGTGCACCACGTCTCAGGGCAGTTGAACCCCAGGATTGCCCATGTGCGTCTCGCCCAGTTATCCCGCGGAGTTGTCCTGGTAGTTCGGGTTGATGCGCAAGTCCTCAAAGTGTACCGGGTTGAATCGAATCCCAAACCCGGAATGTGGTCTCTGCTTCCATGTCTCCCAGAGTCGGGCTCACAACTGACATTTCGCTGCGGGTCTCCAGCCCAAAAGGAGGTAGACCCAAAATCTAGGGAATCTAGAGGCTGCAAAGGTTTTGTACGGTACGTATGGCAAGGAATCATATAACGCCTTATTCATATAGTTACTTATTCAGGTTCCTGTAGTGCCTGAAACCATGACCAAGCCCTTCTTCCAAGTCCAAGCGTACCCTTTGAGCCTTAAGCCTGCAAACGCAGCAGCTCCAACCCAGGAAACTTCAATTTCCAAATTTGGAAGCCTTTCTTATAGTAGCCTTATAGACTTCAATGAGCGTCGCCAGGGCAATAGTGTTGAGGCCGGTCCTCCCGGATTCCAAATTGATAAGCATACACCTAAAGCAACACGTGCGCACGATGAAAGTGATAGCATGTAGACATTGCTGATGGCCAAGCTGTGGTCCTCAACATGTTCGCCATAGAAGCTCTCTGTCCGCTGCCATGTCCATCGCGACGGTCCTGGCCGCACTACATTAAATTACACGAGTGGGTTCAGGCTCTGACGATGCTCATTGATGATCTCGCAGCACTTTTTGATCGTGATCCGACGGTGGAGTGATAAGACAGCAGGATGTCGGCTTGAAGACTCAAGAAAACGATCGTGTTCAGTGCCAGCCGTCGTTTAGATTTCCGAGTACTTGGGAACCCGCAGCACCGGGAGCTTTACTCTCTCTCTTTCTAACGTGGGAAGCTTCTGAAACAGAACTGGAGACCGGCCTAAACCCACACCCTAGACTAACAACCATACATGCCTAGTGCCTAGGCCTGCAACCACAAAAGCATGAGCGCACATCCGCCGGAGTCTTGAAACAATGAGCCTTCACCATCACAGCTGTTCGCGACAGCTCCACCTTCCAAATGAGGCGCACCTGCGGGTCGCACAGCAGCAGCGCATCGGCAGGAGCTGTCAGGCCGCGCAGGTTGAATCTTCACGCTGCTGCAAAACAAAAACGGCTAGCGCAAGCGGATTTTTCTCATATTGTCATTGTCCGTGCGGTTGTTCCGCGAATCTGCAAGGAATCTCTAAATCAGTGCGAGACAAACTCGAATTGAGAAACTGTACAGGGTGGTCAGCAGAAAGCCTTATGTGCAAAGACACGGCCATGGCTTTTATTCAGCGAGGACTCCAAATCACCAGCTTTACTCACCAAGTTCGGGTAAAAGATCTGCGAGTTCCTAAGCACAGCCCGATGAACATCCCTCCAGGTCGTGGTGTTGGAGTGTGAATTGAGATCCTGGTTTCTCAGCGGAAGATTCCCTTTCAATGGGCTCCCGAGACTGCTTCAGGATCACACGAGAGGGCATCGTGCCGTCAAGGCACACGAATTAGACACACACAGGCTTGAAGCCAAGCATAGCACTACTTCCAATTGTGCGCAAATCGTCTTGGATAAGGATCCTATCATTCTTAGTTGGTGGTTGGCTGAGCCCGAACACCTGCATGTCGAGCGATGCCTCAGGCTCAGCCTGCTGCTATCAGGGCCGCTGCGGTTCCGCCGACTCCGGCAACGGCACCGCCAGCTGCCATCACTTCGTTCTTGCCTACATGCGTGTAGGCCGCTACTTCTTGTGTGTAAGGCAACGGGATGTCTGCCAACGGCTTCCCATGGTACAGCATGTGGTGGCCGTACTTAAAACCAATGCGTGCGACTAGGTATGCAGAAACTACTAACGAAACTATTGCGACAGTATTCAGCCGCGTAACCATGTATGCTTGCCTCATCAGGCTGTAGTTCACGAGTGTGAGCACCGTGCTGGGCAGGCCTTCCGTGAGGATCTCCGTCAGAATGATGGTGTGGTAGCGCTCGGGGTCGACGTGGTCTGACGTATCCGACGTGGCAAACTCCCGACCGAGTACGTGCTTCTCGTAGAAGACCTGGACGTCCTTCAGCAGAAGCAGGCGCGTGCTGTGCAGCACGATACCCGTGGCGAACGACATTAGCCATCGCAATGCGGCCACCACTGGAGCGATGACCAGCACCAGCAGTGGCAAGCTGAGAAGCAGAAAGAAAGCACAGAAGGCGTTGATGATATGCTTTTCGAAGCTGTCGCCTGCGATCTCGAAGACCTGGTGGATGCCGTTGTTGGCCAGCCGATGGTAGGAGATCCACGCCAGGTTGTTGTAGGTACTCCACCATATGTGCGTCAAGTTACCTCCATAATGCCACACGATCGTGTACACCCCGGCTGCTGTGACGATGAAAACAGCAAGCACAAACATCTGCCAGCTGTAGAAGTCATTGTTGAAAGCGCTCAGGAGGTCCGAGCCGAAGTCGGCTGAGCTGATGGCCACCTCCACCACCAGCATGAAGGGTCTGAATGTGGCTGTGCTGTAGATGATGGGGATGACGAACAGCACGGCACTGACACAAACCGTAATTTTGATGGGGATGTGAGTCTCGAAGGGAGGAGATCCCTTGGCAAAAGCCTCTGCGTGCCTTAGTGGGCTGCTTGCTGGCAGTTGCTGGATGCACTTCGTGGGTATGGTGCAAGTGCCATTGTAGCTCGACTGCGACGCACAGGGGGGGGGGGAATCGGCTTGTGACGGCTCGGAGTGGCGGATGGGTGCCATCGGCTGTGCACCTTCAAGGGCTTGATGGCAGGTTGAATCCACACACAACCCACCCAACAGCTGAAACTCGGATGAACAGGACTGGCACGACTCCTGGCCATCTCTGGCACACCCGGGGATGGGCACCCCGTGCTTGCAAGAGCATGCGTTGTCCTTGCAGCGGCCGTTGGCGAGGTGGTGCCAGCTAGAGCATGATTCGCAGTGCTCGGCGCCATCAGTCTCACACTTGTCGGCGGGGACAGGCTTTCCGTGTTTGCAAGTGCACTGATTGGCCTTGCATCCTCCTTTGGCCAAGTGGAAGTTCCCCCGGCAGGCTATGCATGCCACCGCGCCGTTCGAGGTGCACTCCGCGGATCCCGCATCCACTGGCTGCCCATGCGGGCATCGGCACTTGTTCGGTGCGCATGAAGCATTCAGAATGGAGTAGCCAGTACTGCAAGACGTGCAGATTTTGGAGCCGTGATCAGTGCAGCCTGTACCTTTCACGGGACTGCCGTGCCTGCAGCTGCAGACATTCGCTTCACAGACGCCACGGGACAAGTGGAAGCCCTCGAAGCAACCTTTGCAGCTGTCACCGGCGGCGTGGCAGAAGCCGTTGGCGCAGGGACATGGAGCCGAGTCGCAGATGGGCAAGGTCGGCCAGGGGAAAAGAAGGAGCAGGAACAACACGGCCAAGGAGCACAGAAACCATAGAAGCACGGCCAGCGGGTCCGCAAATCCATGTGACCTGGCCCAATGGTCACCCTCTACAAATCTTATGCCGAGAAAAACAAGCACGAATCCCAGGAAAGCCAACACAGCCAGAGCCAAGAGCGTCCAAACGACTGCTGCCACAGCAGCCAAGAGCGGACCAAGCACGGGCACCGAGGCTGCCGTCTCAGCAAAACACACAACACGCATCCAGTGCAAAGTTGTGGATGCAAGGACCTGACCCTTGGCCCGGATGGCAAAGACAGAGAAGCCGGCGCATCTTGGCGGGCTGTGGTGCGCCAGAAGCCGAGCTGGAGCTTGAGCTTCTGAGGGCGTCACGGAGCGGCTGGTCGGGCTGGTCAGCACGGACACGGTTGGGGAGGGCTGGAAGGGGAGCCACACGAGCATGAAAGCTGCAGTGGCAAGAAGGACGACTGCCCTCCAAGGCTTTGCCATGGCGCAAAAGCTGCTATCTCTGGGCTTGAGCTGCGCTTGGCTACAAAAGTAAAGTCAAGACAAATACGGAGGTGCGTGCGTGCTCAGCCCTCGGCACAAAAGCGGGCTCATGACAGAGCAGGCTCAGAACCGACATCCTGCCTTCTCGTGCAGCTGGGGATTTCGGTTTCGCCAGCCTGCTTTTGTCCAATCTCTCAAAAGCAATGCCCAAGACTAGCGGTCGCATGGAGGCTGTCAGATGCCATGTCTGAAAGCCTCACCCCGAAGCCAGCCAGCATGGGATGGAGCGAGGATTGAACAGCCTTGAAGCAGTTCCTCGAACAGGTCCTTTCTTTGCTGCTGGAGGAACAGGCGGCCCAAGTGGAGATACCAGTTGTTACTTATCTAATTTTCCGCTCAGCCACCAGGTGCATGGACATTCAATGATGCAGCTCTCTACAGTCCATCGGGCACGGGAGCTGCACCGCGCTCCGTGAGCTGAAGCAGACTCCGACACCAAATTCCATAAACCAGTGCTTTTGCATTGTTGCTGCGAAAATCAGACACTTGCGTCAATGCTCGCTTCGGCATAAACCGAGAGGGCCATTCACGCGGAACATTATTCCTTCGACATGAAGTGATTCGTGAGCGCAGCGGCTTCCGTAGATACATGCCTGCCAAAGAGAATGGTCGTGAGCCTGCTGCAGCCACCATTTTGCATGCTTTCTGCCTTGAGGCAGCAACTCTGACCAAAAGGAATGCATCAAGCAAGGTCACTCTGCACGGTCACCAGGCCACAGCATAGCGAATTATGAGCGCATCTGAAGCTAGAACCCTTGCGGTTGCAGGTTCTGTGCACAAATCTCCCTGTCTAGAGCTTCGAGACACATTTAAGTGTCGCTGCGCATGCGGGTTCAAGCTATGGAGAGGGACTTTGCAATCACAAGCTGCCAGAGTGCGCATGCATACCTAAAAGTGATCAGTACATCGATGGACTGACCATGCTGTCATTATCTTGGGCGTGTGCACACAGAATGTATGTGAGCGCCGGTTCATTCTGGGTAGTTGCAGACAGGCACGGGAGGCTCAGATCGCAGAGACGAGAGAAAAGTTGCCAGAAGCACCACACCTATTGGTATGAGAAGACTACCAACGATGAAACAAGCGATGAACAGCATGGTGCTCATGCCTCATGCTGCAGCTGCAGGCCTCTTAATATTACATGAAAAGGGCCGGGAATCGTCTCAGGGTCGGACCCTGTTTCACAACTGACATTTCGCCGCGGTCTCCAGCCTAAAACGAGGTAGACTCATAATCTTGGGTCTGCAAAGGTTTTGTTGGTATATTGTACAGTACGGTACGTATGGCAAGGAATCATATAACGACTTATTCATATAGCTACTTATTCAGGTTCCTGTAGTACCTGAAACCATGACCAAGCCGTTCTTCCAAGTCCAAGCGTACCCTTTGAGCCTTAAGGCTGCAAACGCAGCAGCTCCAACCCAGGAAGCCTCAATTTCCAAATTTGGAAGCCTTTCTTATAGTAGCCTTATAGACTTCAATGAGCGTCGCCAGGGCAATAGTGTTGAGGCCGGTCCTCCCGGATTCCAAATTGATAAGCAGACACCTAAAGCAACACGTGCGCACGATGAAAGTGATAGCATGTAGACATTGCTGATGGCCAAGCTGTGGTCCTCAACATGTTCGCCATAGAAGCTCTCTGTTCGCCGCCATGTCCATCGCGACGGTCCTGGCCGCACTACATTAAATTACACGAGTGGGTTCGGGCTCTGACGATGCTCATTGATGATCTCGCAGCACTTTTTGATCGTGATCCGACGGTGGAGTGATAAGACAGCAGGATGTCGGCTTGAAGACTCAAGAAAACGATTGTTTTCAATGCCAGCCGTCGTTTAGATTTCCGAGTACTTGGGAACCCGCAGCACCGGGAGCTTTACTCTCTCTCTTTCTAACGTGGGAAGCTTCTGAAACAGAACTGGAGACCGGCCTAAACCCACACCCTAGACTAACAACCATACATGCCTAGTGCCTAGGCCTGCAACCACAAAAGCATGAGCGCACATCCGGCGGAGTCTTGAAACAATGAGCCTTCACCATCACAGCTGTTCGCGACAGCTCCACCTTCCAAATGAGGCGCGCCTGCGGGTCGCGCAGCAGCAGCGCATCGGCAGGAGCTGTCAGGCCGCGCAGGTTGAATCTTCACGCTGCTGCAAAACAAAAACGGCTAGCGCAAGCGGATTTTTCTCATATTGTCATTGTCCGTGCGGTTGTTCCGCGAATCTGCAAGGAATCTCTAAATCAGTGCGAGACAAACTCGAATTGAGAAACTGTACAGGGTGGTCAGCAGAAAGCCTTATGTGCAAAGACACGGCCATGGCTTTTAAATTTTATTCAGCGAGGACTCCAAATCACCAGCTTTACTCACCAAGTTCGGGTAAAAGATCTGCGAGTTCCTAAGCACAGCCCGATGAACATCCCTCCAGGTCGTGGTGTTGGAGTGTGAATTGAGATCCTGGTTTCTCAGCGGAAGATTCCCTTTCAATGGGCTCCCGAGACTGCTTCAGGATCACACGAGAGGGCATCGTGCCGTCAAGGCACACGAATTAGACACACACAGGCTTGAAGCCAAGCATAGCACTACTTCCAATTGTGCGCAAATCGTCTTGGATTAGGATCCTATCATTCTTAGTTGGTGGTTGGCTGAGCCCGAACACCTGCATGTCGAGCGATGCCTCAGGCTCAGCCTGCTGCTATCAGGGCCGCTGCGGTTCCGCCGACTCCGGCAACGGCACCGCCAGCTGCCATCACTTCGTTCTTGCCTACATGCGTGTAGGCCGCTACTTCTGGTGTGTAAGGCAACGGGATTTATGCGTCGCAGCGCATCCGGGTTAATGCCATGGAGAGGGACTTTGCAATCACAAGCTGCAAGGGTGTGCATACATACATGAATATTGGCATCAGCATATCGATGGACTGAACACGCTGTCAGTATCTTGGGCATGTGCACACAAAATGTATGAGTACACACGCCCAAGAGAATGACAGCATGTTAAGTCCGTCGATATACTGACGACAGAGACAACCGTAAATCTTTGAAGGTTCATGACTTCTCACAAGCCTTTTGTTGCACGTGCCTCTTGTGCTACCCAGTTCGTATGATAAGCCTCACACCCTCCCAAAGCTTCAGCATTGCAGTGTCCTCTTTTGAACCGGGGCTCCGATCCATATGCCATGCCTGCAATAGGCTCTGAGTGTTCCGCAAGAGAAGGCAGCACTCCATCATGTGACAGACTCAGTTTTCTTACCCGTCGTTGCTGTCGCTTGCTGTTGTCACTACACTCAGGCTCCCCTCCAGCCACCCAGTCCGAAACCATAACCCACGGCGGCTGAAAGCTGCTTCTGCTTGCTCAGCCGCAGCTTTCGTGGCGTTTCCCACTGCAGAAAGACCCTGCGGACGAGAGAGGAGACGCACCACTTCTTCGTCAATGGCTTTGGCTTGTACTTTCTGGCAGCTGGTCTTTTGACACACCTGACAATTGGTGGTGGAGGAAACGTGAAGAATAACAAACAAGTAAGTACTATAGTACTGTATGACAGAATCTGAACGAGTCAGAGCTGTGAGCATGAAATTGGCCACCCAAGATCCCCTGAATGCACGGCTGCACGAACTTAATGCAACGACCGGATGCCCCCAGCCTTGCCTTTTCAGAATTGAACCCAGGGTCCCTGAGCCCCTTGACTTTCAGCACCCTCCGTCCCCATTCCCTGAACCTGAAGCGCAAGTTCTACATCCTTGTGTGCGCCACATCCCAGGCCAGTTGAGCACCAGGATTCCCCATGTACGTCTCACCCAGTTCTCCTGCGGAATTGTCCTGGTAGTTCGGGTTGATGCGCAAGTCCTCAACATGCGACGGCTTGACGCGAGCCCCATACCCGGAATGAGTCGAATGTGGGTTGCTTTCATGTCTCCCCCAAGTCGGGCTCACAGCTGAAATTCCGCTGCGGGTCTAATGTAGGGGCCTTAACAATTCAAACAGGGTTATGGGGTATATTATACCATAAACACGATAAGGAACCCCAATAAGGCCCCCAAACTACACTTTAAAAGGCCAATTCAAGCAGCAAAGCACTTTCGAGCCAAGCAGCCAAAGCTTCCTCGCGGTACAGGCGGATCAGCTTCAAACCCATAGGCCTCGTGTTGCATGCAAGACAAGCCGGTCATCCGTGTCTTCAAGCGATATGCACCCAGTGCCATCGCTCACAGCCAGGCCATAGACCGGCTGATCGCCCTCGCAATGCCCCATAGCGCGCAAGGCAAAATTTGAGTCGGATCTGGCATGTAAGAGCGGCAGGACGCATTGAGTGTTGCATTTGTTCCTGTCAAGCAGAACTCTGGTTCGATCATCAAGCGAAGTTGCCCGGCAAGACCTTGATACAGGCACCCCGAGAAGGAGCTGGCACAGCCTGCTACTTGTAACTCGGCCTTGCGAAGTCTGTACGCAGTTGCCGGTGTCCACGGCCATTTGGCGAATGCTTCTGTCCGGACGCCGGACTCTCCCAGGGTAGCGGCGATGACCTCTGCGACTGTGGCACTTGGGTTCCGGCGAGGTGAGCCCTCCGGTCCAGTGAGTGCCCGTCCGTTCTGGGGCGCAGGAGGCTCAGATCGCGGAGATGCGAGAAAGAAGGCCAGAAGCACCACACCTATGGTATCAGAATTCCAAGGATGAAACAAGCGATGAACAGCATGGTGCTCATGCTGCAGCTGCAGGCCTCTTGAATGAAAAAGGCCGGGAATCGTCTCAGGGTCGGACCCTGTTTCAGGGTCCAGTGTGCTCGCCCTCAAGACTTCTTTGGTCGACGAAGGCGTCGCTAAACTTGTCTGAGCCGATCGGGGGCTGCCACGCAAAATGAATGCTTTCTCTGTGGAGATGTCTTTGCGGCGCATCGCGGCCAAGACTCGGCAGGACTAAGGATTCAGGATGGCTCATGTCCCCCTGTGCACACACCGCTTGACCACTCCTGACCTTGGAAAGAGGTCTGCGGATGTCAATGCGTGTGAAGAGAGTGCGGGAGGCGGGGATGGTGCCGATATCCGCACTTGTGCTGCGCTCTTTTGACACGAGGCTCCGACCGACCCATATGCCCGCAACGTTCCTACGAGAAAAGCAAGGACTGTACGTGATGTCGTCGTTTCAGCATGCTCGTGTGCTGTTGCCTTGCCAGGAGTGTACTATTGACATGAAGATGTCCGAGTACAGCCGCCAAGCCTAGTAAACTCCTAAGAAAGATTGTGCATCGACAAAGTCTGACGCTGAAGCTGCTTCTGCTCAGCATGAGACGGGGCTCAACCACAGCTTTCGTGGCGTTTCCCGCCTCAGAAAGACCTGTGGGCGAGAGCTTCTAAAGCGCTTACTGCTTTCTGGAGCCGGTTTTTGGCCGTAGTTAGCTCTCACGGTGGGACGAAAAGCCGCCGAATCCAAAACATCAGGGGCATGGATAGCAGTGCTTCGAGCATGAAGTCTCTCCAGCCACATTCCCATCACCTGGTTTAACGGTCGGCTTCCCACATACCTTTGAGTCTTTGTAGGTTTGAATTCAGGGCTTGGTTCCTGAACCCTTCGATTTCCAACGCCCAACAACCGCTATCCCAGATCCCTGCACACCAAAATCCGAATCTACGATTCTTCAACCCAAAAGCCTTTTCACGCTGCTTCCCTGAACCTTGTCCACGGCCGGCCAGCCTCAACTTTGTAAGTCTTTTGCTAAGTCTTCACCCTGGCCGAGGCCGGCGAAAAAGGCTGCTTAGAACTTCAGAAGAATTAAGGCTCCTTGCCGCTAGTTTAACCTCGGGATCGTGGCCTGGAGCAGGGTTTTGCCATCTCCTCAAAACCAGTTCAAGCCCTGATCAGAATTCTGTTCTGAAGGCTTTTTGGGCTGATGGTGGCCTAAGCGAAAGTTCTGCACGGTTCAGGGGTTCAGTGTTTGCCGGGTTGAATGCTTTGGGGTGTGGGGCTGCGCCGTCCCAAGCGAAATCTGAGTAGTGTGTGGCCGAACTGAATTCAGATGGAGGAAACTGATGGACTGAATTTGCATGGAGAAGCTGGTGGAGTCAGACTTTCGGGATATGCAGCAGAAGGTGCACTTGCAAAACAAGCCGTCAACAGCAAGTGCCGTGAGAGCACGAAGCGGCTGAACACCTTTCTCATTCTGTCGAAGCTTGCTAAAACTTATTGGGGTTTGTCATGCCCGAAATCCAAGACCCCTTGAAAGAATCTCTGTTGGCGTCGCAGCTACCCAATCCAGCCGGAGAAGCTCGCTCGGAATGATATCAGCAAACTGCTTCTTGAGGGCATCGCCCTGCACAATGCACATCAACCACACTTCAAGATATATGTGTAGTTGTCAAAATTAAGGTCCCTTTTAGCTCATTATGATAATACGGCACCTATTATTTCGGGTGCCCAAAAAGGGATCCCAATTCTGACGACCACCCATATGTCTTGCCAGACATGGCTTTGCTGCTTGGAATCTTGGGGCGCATCTGATGTCAGCTTCACGGGGTTGGGGGAACTCGGATTTGGAGCTCGTAGATTTCAGACCTTGGTCTCCGTCCTGAAGGATGCCTTTGCCACAAAAAACATCTCAAAGATAGCCGAAGGCCTTACGTTGGAATCGCGCAGAAACTGGCTCAAGTCCTATGGCCGGAAACCCAGCTAACCTTCAAAGCTTCTGAACTTCTTTCCTGCAGCTAGGTCTGTAAAGCCATAAGCCTAAACCTGCCATTCACCAAGATTCTATATCTCCTGTTATCTCCTGGCTTCACAGTCATCTTGCCGGTACGAGATCAAGCTCGGTCCGGCATTCTGTGCTACAACATCAAGTGCACCTTCAGCACAGGGAGAAAGCCTGTGGACTTGCTGTCGAAGTTGAGCCAGCTCAAGTCAGCTGCAAAGCAAACTTTTGGATTCAATCGTCAGTGATGCTAAGAGAAGCCTACTTGTTCAAGGTTCAATGACTTTCGGGCATTTCCATGGACCAGACCAAAGAAAAGTTAGCCTTTTAATTATGGCAAGGCTATGAATTTACATGAAAGGTTAACACACTGATCTCCTGGGGTGATGCGGCGGGAGCCTGGATCTTCTGGATCTCAAGCTGATGCACCACCTGCATCGGACGAGTTCTATGTAGCGAATCATCGTGCATTTGGTTCCGAAAGAACCCATGGACTGACACCCGGCCGCCTGACGCCGTGACTCTGACCACCAAATCCACCAAGCGTTCCCCATGGGCAGTGCGCATCTCCCTATGACTGCAAGTATTCACTCATCCGAATTATGTTGGAGCCGATAATACGGATGTAGCCGGTGATGACAATGACGGCTGTTGTTCTGGCTTCAGTGTTACGTCAGTGCACGAAGCAGTACCGGTAGCAGTAATCGTCCAACACTGCTGCTGTTTCGGGGGATTGTAGTTGGGTTGCACAGTGATTTCATGCCACGCAGCCTTGACAATAATGTCTTTGCCAGACACCGTCGGCGACACCCACGCCTCGTCAGGACCTGGAAGCAACTTTATTTCCTGTGCGTCTTTATTTACAGGGTCTATGAACAACACATGCATGCACACATCGGTACATACATGCACGCATGCATGACATGCATGTCTACTTTACATGCGTTAATACCTGCATGCCTACCTACGGACCTGCCTCTTCCTGCCTGCCTTCTGCATGCATGCATGGTTACATCTATGCATGCATGCATAGATGCATGCATCCATGCCTGCGTGAATGCATGTAGTTCGACCTAATAGATAGGAAAGATAGGTAGGTGGGTGGATAGATACACAGATCGAAGGATGGGTGTATGGTTGGGTAGGTAGACAAATCGATCGATAGATAGTAAAACTTGTGTGCATATTTAACCGACAGCTCGACGTCTTGTTTGCGGAAAAGCTAGGCCACTACCGTGTAGGCTAGGGCCCTGGCCGACTCCTTTCAATCTTCTCACCCGGAGCCTGCTTCCACTTTTGTTGGCCTCGAGCTCCTTCGCAAGACAAAAGATGGAAGTGTGTCTAACCAGTGGTTTTGGGAGTTCCCTTGACTCGTTAGCTCCTGGCAGGGATTATATCAATGGTTAGGTATGTAACGGGGTTTCTTTTGGGGCGTGGGCTAACTATTGGTGAGTCTAAGTTACTGGCATTCGCTAACACTAGAAACCTTACCTTGCACAGTGCATCATGGAGTGGCTTTTTTCGATGCCGTCTCTTGCTACTGTGGCCTGACCATGTGCATCCTGTCCTGGTCCGAATTCCTGCAACCCTGACGATCCCGCAAGGCAGTCCTCCAGCAGTGTAAACTCCTTCACACTGAGAGAGAAGATTTTGAGAACTTGGGGCGTGGTCTTGGTACACTTGTCGGTTTTTGCATCTCATACCTGCGCGAGCGCGTTGAGCGAAGAGCTCAGTTTCTGCTGGAATAAGCTGCTAGATTGACAATTTCCAAGGGGTCGAGGCTTCCTGACCTGTTCTGTAGATGCTGCAGCTGGGGCTTTGAGTTTTGGGTACTGGGATTCCGGGACTGGCATCAATGCAGGAAGCCCTCAGTACATCCTCACATGAAACACCACGTGCTCAACAGCCACAGCTGGATATGGAGTATGCAATGAGGTTTCTGATTTTCTTGTGTGTTCGTAGCGTTGTACTGCTTTGAGGCTGTTCGAGGAGACTCTCACGCAGCTGCCATCCTGCAAGTTTGCAATCTCTTGTCGCCTGTTCGCAGGTATGCCTTCAGCATTGATCCCTCAGCCCGAACACCTGAAACATCCATCCCATGCTGCCTTCACCTTACTTTTGAGCTTTGCTTGCTCGCATAATAAATCCTCAAGGTCTATACTTCGACCACGGCTCACAACCGTAGACCCTTGGTCTTGAAGACCAAACCTCAAAGCCCGAAAGCCTACCTTCGAGCTGCAAATCCGATCGACCTCCGTCTGAAACACCAGGCAGACCTCACGGACCTGTGCCTTCCTAGACCCCCCAACTACCCTCTAACATACCCCAAATACCCAGTATTAAGGACCATAAGGGCTCCATTAAAGGGCCTTAGGGGGGTCCTGGTTAAACTTAACCCTTTACCCAACTGATTCGCTCCACGTCTTGCGTTTCATCCTTCTGTAACCTTTCTGGAGCCGAAAAGCAAATGCCAAAAAATATGTACGGCCGGCCCCCATGAGCCCTGAGCCCGAAAATCCGACACCCCAACCCCTGTATGACACCTAAACCCTAAAACCCTAAAGCATCCTAAAGCCATAAACCCCAAAGCGACTTTTGATACTGGGCTAAGAAGCCTAAACGTCTAAACCCTATGAGCCCTAACCTCTAGACTCTAGACCCTAAGCTCCTTAAACCACTAGGCCACCCTGTCCTTGTATCGACCGCACTCTTCGGACTTCAGAGCCTCTCTACAGGAATCACGGGTTCAACATCTGGGAGGTTCCGGAACTTAGGGGTACCTTATTTAGGGGTTCTTATAATTTGGATCCTACTATCTAGGGTGCTATATTAGGGTCACCTATTCTCGGAAACTCCCATCTGAGGCGCCGTGTTCGGTTTAGGGTTTAGGGGGTGTATGGGTTTAAGGTTTCGGCGCTCACACTCGGACAATCCAGGCGAGGCGTGCTACAAAAAAGTCTGACAATGAAGTAAAAGTGCTTTGAGCTGGGCGCTCCCTTCTTAAGATCCCATTCTTACAACTCCTCAAGCTTGCCGGACGTGGCATCTTCAGGGCTGCAAGCGGCAGATCATGGTCTCGGGTCTGGTCTGGGGTTTCAAGGGCTGGGCTTTAGGATTTAGGGCACTTCCAAGGGATTCATTGGGGTTTCCAGGTGTGGTCCCAAACCCCAAACACTAAACCCTAAAAACCCTAAACCCTAAACCATTAACCCCTAAACCCTAAACATTAACCCCTAAACCCTAAAACATTAACCCCTAAAGCCCTAAACCACCAAACCCTTGCAACCCCTAACCTGGCACCCTTGCCGGGCTCGAGGCTTGCAACTCAATCTCGCAGGCGTGAGGGCTCAACTCTCACTTCGGAGGCCCGGGGTTTCTATAATAGCTTCGAAATCATAGTCTTAGGGCCTGGAGGCCCGGGTTTCTATAATCAAAGATTGATCAACAAATCCTTCTAACTCCATAATGACAACAAAAAGGTTGA
This sequence comes from Symbiodinium sp. CCMP2592, assembly GCA_905221615.1. Lineage (NCBI taxonomy): Eukaryota > Dinophyceae > Suessiales > Symbiodiniaceae > Symbiodinium > Symbiodinium sp. CCMP2592. Next base: position 459,787 of record CAJNDT010005893.1, on the reverse strand, counting down.
TGTTAATCAGGGCCTTGGGGTTTCTAGAACAATAAAGGACATGGTGATGGCAGAAGTCGTATTTCATCTGCTTCGTCCCCACCTCCCCTTTCCTGGCAAGGCAGCCCTGCGTCGATTTCACCCACCTGGCAGTACAACAAGGGATCGTATACGACTTAGGGTTCAAGGTATAGGGTTTCGGGCAGCAGGGGCCACCATACTTAAACTAGGATATCTAGGGTTTGGGTGCATTGCTGGTCGCCTTTTTGCCTCCCGCCCGGCCAAGACGATGCAGGGCGGAAGAGTCGGTTTAGTGGTTAGTTGCTTGGCTTCGGGTTGAGGGTTGGTTTGGGGCTTATGTAACCTGTGCTTTGGGGGAGGGCACGAGCAGCCCTGTGTAAGCCTTTGCATGTTTACGTTTACATGCTGGGCGCGTGTGCAGACATATCTCTTTATATACGAAATCATATTGTGCATATATCTGCAAACATCTCCTATTTCATCACATGACATATGCGAACAGCACACATGCAATCATCAAACCTTGCACTGCCATGCTTTTCGAGGCACCAGAGCTTCTTCTTGTTGAAGAGCTCCACCATCTTTCCGAACATATTAACCTGCTGGTTGGTGTAGTCCTGGAAGGCTGAGTGCTCTCGGCTTTCTGGGCCGACGCCAATGGTATGCAAGACCCGGCGCACATGTGACACAGAAACGCTCTGAACAGTTTTTATGTACTGTGAAAGCATATTCATCATAGAGTGCGTGACTTTAAAATTTATACTCTGCGGGTTGTTCGTTTGTTGATATGCACCAGGCCCGGCGCCGACAACCATCGAAAGCTGAGTGCCTTAAGCCCTTTTGCTGGACAAGCACTCTCGAGGATGTCTTGGGCATGGCATTGGCGGTTTTGATACGGGCGGTACCTTTCCGATGATACGGGGCTCGCCTTGCACCTGTATCCTGCTTCGGATTAACGAACATAGCTCCTCGATGCTCAGGCGATTCCTTCCTAGACGCTGGCATTTGGTAGTTCGAACCCACAAGTCCTGGAGAGGCTGGTACTTGTCTGCCAAGTCCATGTTCCACTTGGCCATTAACTGGGCAGCAGTAGAACAGTCACGATTCTTGCTTTTGGCACACCTGCTGCAATGCGGTGTCTTGTTCAGTTCAACGTGGCCTGGACAGGCTTGATTTCCGTCTATGACTGCTCTTGGTACGCATCTCTTCGAGGATTCAAGAACATGCTCCATCACAGAATGCTTCTCCTAAAAGTCTGGCACCGTTTGGCCAAACTGCGAAATCCAAAGATGTAGGTCTCCGTTTTGGTTTGCGCAACTGCTTCCCCCGGTTCTGCATGCATGATGACGACCCGTGAGGCAATCCTGTCATCACCAGCAGGAACGCCTAAGTCGGACTCAAGCACCAATGGTATGCTTCCCACATCAACTCTGTGGAACTCTGAGACCGAATCTGCCATGTTGCTCCGATGCAAAGATCTTCGAAGTCAGGTTTGCACGACATGTCATTCCAGCCAGAGAGGATGCTAAACCTCGGTTTCCTAGTCCCTGAACTCTGAACCATATCATACATTTCGCTCCAGGCGAACAGGACGCCAAGATTCGCAGTTGCAGCCATCTCAAGCCCTGTCGATCTTAAGCAGAAGACCCTTATCCACTACCTCTGAGCCTCGAAACCTAAGACACCCGAAAAGTCCAAAGCTGGCAATCAAGAAGTTCAAGAAGCTTCAGCTCAAGAATCTGCAAGCCTGCAAGCCTACACCAAAACCCTCATTGTCTACCCGTAGAGTAACCCTCATCGCATCCACTATACTACCCTGAAAGCCTTGCAAAGACAGCTTAGCCTAAACCCTCAAAAATAGCACCAAGCTCGGCCTTGCTGGAGTCAGGGAGCTTCTTTTGCTTCTCCCAAGCATCTAAGCACCTCCGGTTCATCGAGGGCCCTTGAATTATTCGCCTCGGCTACGGCCCTAGCGGTTTGCGGACTCTGGACCCATTCACAGGGCCCCAGACCAGCTGGTGAAGGTTCGTTTCCTCCAGTTTGAGCAAAAGCTGTGCTATCCCTCCATTCACCCCGACACCACCTGCGCGAAACAGCCGAGCAACCCTTTCACTTGCAGCCGGGCCGAGCCATACGACGCGAAGCGTTTACAATCAACATAAGGTTCCATGAAAGCAATAACGAGCGTCTGAATTTCTATTAACATCGTTTGTCTATGTCTTGTAGCGGTTTGCAAGGTTCAGGCCGGCCCCCGAGGCCTTTTGAAGAGTGCATCCTGCTTCTTCTTCCAGGCGCCGCTCTCGACCTGTGCGGAGGCGCTCAGACGGCGGCCAGGGCTTTCAGTGACTAAGGGCTTTTGGTTTCTAGGCGCTTCGCACTGGGCCGATTAGAATATGGGGTTTACCGGAGACTTTAGCTTTCTAGGGGTTTTGGGCATTTAATGCTGTGTGGGTTGGTGCTTTAGGTTTAGCATGAAGTTCATCTTGCGGCTTAGTGTGAAGAGACGGATTGATTTCAGTGGCATCCGGCCGCGGCAGGGGCTTACGTATGCATTGGGATCATGCAGTTTGAACAGTGCCTTTGGACCCCCGTCATGCATCATGCCAGTTAAAGGTAAGATAATAACGTCACGAGCAGAGCATCATTTTGAGATCAGGCGTCGTGAGCTACTGCCTCGACACGTTCAAATGTCTTGTAGGCGCTGCTTTCAGCCACCGCAAGCAAGCAGCACGCCTCCTTCATGAATCCCTCCAGGAACTTGACGGTCGTGCCGACTCCATCTTCCTGCAAGGTGGCAGAACTCGGGGTCACTTCGAATCGAATCAAGCAGGTCTTGCAGATGTATACGAAGAGCACGAAGGGCCGTCTAATTTCCCAATGACACGAAATCCTTCGCACCCAGCTTCCCCACCCAAACTTGCTTGAGGAATCTACCTAACTCACGGTTTAGTGCAGGTCTCTGAATTCGCGTGGTGTGCCCCCGGCATATCAGTGTGTACCGGCGATACTGGCTATGGCAGGATGATGTGGCGTTCGGCGTCCTTCAGCATCACTTCGCGCAGCTTTTCGCAATTCTGCCGGATTGTTGGATCCTTGGAACGCAGGGCTCCAGGAATTGGAATGGGGCGCAGTGGCGGCCATCGTGCATAATATGACCGGCACTTCGGCTAAGACTCCACAGCTCCGCCCCCTTTCGCTCAAGACTCTCCTACCTAGAGCCCTCGGTAGAGCGAACCGTAAGTCAATCTGTAAAAAGCTCCAATCGCAAATTTTTCTCGTATCGACTTCCCGTCCAAGGTCAGGACATCACAGCATTTGCGAATCTTCGCCTTGGCCCGTGCCGAATGCTTCGCCCGAAGCTCTTACTATGCCCCATAATTAATCCGAAACTGCTGGCAAACACATGTCGTTGAGGGTGAGTGGTGGGAGTGTTAGGGCTTTGGCATACCCGGCCAACGTCTCACGGTGAGCTAATGGCTTGCAGTGGGCCACCTTTCATCTCGGACCGGCTCATCCGTCCGCCAAGTGCGGCCCGAACAGCAAACACTAAGGAGCGGCAAAGCCTCCAACTAGCCTCAAACACCTCATGATATTCATGCCGGTATCAGGAACCCGAACAGCTACAACATTCATATGATGTAGTCGTGCAGTGAGTCATGCACATATCAGTGACATGACTATAGCAGTAAACTACACAACTTCACGTTCAAGCTCCTAGTGCCCGCAAAAAGTTGTTCCTAGCCATGCAGGACAGCAGCGTAGCATAGGAGCCTTAGTAATTACCTGTACTACTCTGGGGGTTCCTAAGGTCCTAATTATAGTTTCTAAATTATACACACCCAACCCTTGTTCTGATTATTAAGGTCCCTACAGAAAAGGTTCGCAGTATTGAGCCTGTGAGCCTGGCGACTACAGGAGCTAACAGTAGCTCATGGCTTGGGTACGGACCCCCACTGACTAATAGTTGAATAATAATCTTAATATACTTATATTCGGAACTGAATAGTAGCGCTATTACAGACTCTTACTGTAAGGGGGCAGTACCTAACTCATAGCTCAATCAAAGGACCGAACTAACAGCATCAACAAGTTCGATTTAAAGCCGAAGACCAATACTAGGGTCTACTGGGCAAAACCGCCTCTCGTCCAAACACCCAAAACCAAAACCCCAGCCGCACAAGCCAAATCTATACAGTACACCCTCTTACTCCGGACGCTGAAGTTGACAAGATTCTGAAACCACTGATAAAACCTTCCGTCGCAACCCTAAACCCATCCCCCGTGAGCCGCCAATCAACTCTGATTTAGGGGCCTGAATAATTGCTAATACAAAAGTATAGTGTACCCCGAAGCCCTGATGAAGGCACCGATATTAAACCCCCATCTAATCCCTTAATAGAAACCGTTCTAGGGCCCTTTAACAGAACCCGATTTTCTTTTTTTTGTCTGCCCCGATATTAAAACAAAGCTCCGGGATCCTGGCTCCGAGCTCCGCAGCAGTGAGCTGTGAGAGATGAACGGTGCCTTGCCCCGTCCTCGGCTTTTTTGGGCGGCATTTGACGATGCTTCGAGGCTTAGAAGGTGGAAGAGTTTTGGGGTTTCGGGGGCTTAGGAGTTTTAAGGCTTAGAAGGTGTAAGATCTTTGGTTTTTTCGGTGGTTTAGGAGTTTTGAAGCTTAGAAGGTGTCAGAATTTTGGGGTTTAGGGGCTTTACGCGCTGATGGGTTCAGGATTTAGGGGCTCGGGCTCTAGGAACTTTTCTGCCCTCTCGCATGGCGAGGGTCGAGGAACTGTGTGGTTGAAAGGCTTTGGCGCTTTGCAGAGCAGGCGCTGGTGGCTTTTGTGGCTCCGGCCCAGGGCTTTGGAAACCCTATAAACCCTAAACCCTAAGAGCCCTACCTGCTCATCAGCCCCATGTGTGTCAACGCCCATAAGGCCCTGGCTTGTCTTCCGTCAGCTTCTTTGCAATGTCTTTCTGTTCAAGGGATGCCGTCAAAAGTGTCAGGGTTCAAGAACATGAAATGGAAATACGAACTGGCTTGTCGTTTTGACTTCGGGACAGTCGCACCGGGAGCAGCATTTCCTATCAATAGTATCGAACTCATCGTAACTGTGGCGTTCAACCGGCAGGATCGCGGAAATTGAAACTATTGCACCACCATAACAGTTGCAAGTGCAGGGCATGAAACCAATGCACGACTGGAAGTGGTACGCGCATAGCACTCGTCGGCTGACAGGGTCAAGAGTCAGCAACAAGATGGCATCCAAGCCTGGTCCGCAAAGACGGGAGTCACGACCGTGGGAACGCCCGCGCTGAGAGAGGCCTGTGCCAGCCGAAACCGTAGTGCCCACAACCAGGGCTTTTCCCAGTCTCTCACTGCGAACTGCTGCGGGTAAGCGTCCTCAGTGATGAGAACGGGGCTTTGGATGAGACCATTAGACTATACCTCAAAGAAGGAACCCCAGTGCTACTAAGTGCGGCAAGCTAGTAAGCACATAGAAAAACTCGGGCAGTGCGCTTCGTCGCCCTTTGCTCAAGATAGTGGTCCAAAGCTGACTCTAGCGCGGATCCCTGCATCTTTCAGCCAGACTTGGTTGATCTTCCAAATCTTCCGATGGCCCAACCCCAAGAGCTAGCAGGCCTGTGTTGTACCGATGCCTCCGTGATGCACACAGCCTGGGTATCATGGAGGCGTGGATTGGGGGGTATGCACTTGAAGCAATAGGTCGAATGTGATTACAATGAACAGTCTGGGTGACGCCCCTGTGCTGCCGGCGCATGTTGTCACATGGGGCTCCGACAGAGGCACTGCGGGAAGAGCCATTCGTGCGGCGCAGACTGTCAGCAGTTCCCAGACACTTCTGCAGGACTCCAATTCCTAATCCTACGATCACTGTACACGGTAAATTCAGCAAATCTGTACGTCGAACTACGAGCTGATCACAACAAGCCGAATGTGACATCGATTGTCGTGGATGTCTCATGCGAGAGGCAAAGGCCCACGGCGCTCGTGATGACTGCTCATTTGCCAGAAAACATACCATCAGCTGAAATAAACTGTGAGAAATCGACTGGTTTTGACCAAGACATGTCCTGGGACATCTGGTCGAAGTAGATGTTGGGTTGGCAACCTTGCATCCTACAACTTCACGAATCGGCGCTGCCTTTCCTGCAGAAGTTCAGTTACAAGAAGACCAATTCTCAGAGCTGGTGACGAATGGTTGCTGAGTTTTTGTCTTTATGAAGGTCTCCCGGGGACGCAGGTGGCACAAAGATCTCAGCGCTGAGTTGGGCATGCCTTCAGGAACAGCACGTTCTCGCGGCTGTATGCCTGCGAAACTTGGCATGTGACTAACACACTCTGCGATGCAGGTAACTAGTGTAGCGGTTGGCCACGAAAGTTGGCCATGTCTGCTTCTGGGTCCCTGAGTTGTAGGCTTGAGAGTGCATAGGGTCTGGACAATAAGGAGAAACCCCAAACCCAGCGTACCAAGCAAGGTTTGGAGAGCAGGTCACACCATGATGGAAAAGGTCACCGTGAGAGAATATTGTTCGATGGCAAAGAAGCAGGACAACACAACTGCAGGCGTGACAGATGGACAGGCACTGGAATACAAGCATGTTCGCCCGAAGAATATGCAACATGTTCATCTAGGCCATCGGTGGTAAAACAGGATCTCCAACTTCAATTTCAGAGATGTTGTCTGCAAACTTCCGAAATGCTTCAGGGTTCTCTTGACAAGTTTTGTAGCAGATAGGGTGTGAAAATGCAGAATCCGAGGAGAGGGTGGTCGGCCTAGTTGGGGTAGCCCTCACACGGTGCAACGGGCTGTAAACAGTGTCCACCTGGCATGTCCTTGACTCCAGCGCTGACAGAATGGGACTAACACAAGAACCTGCAACCATACACTGCCCCGAAGCCTTCGCACTTCCGTGCCCTAGGCCCCAGAAGGCTCCGACCGTAGCCCAAAAACCACGCCCTGCGGTCAAAATTTCGGCGGGAGCTGCCTTGAGATCTTCGTACTCGTCCCCACCTAAAGACCTCGCGGCCATATGATGGTACAGGTATGCCAGGTATTTTGAATCAGGGGTGGGCTTTGCCAGTTACAAGTTGGCGCCTAGTCTCAGGACACTTCGCAAATGCCAGTAACATCAGGGAGGCGGGAATGAACGATGCGGCCTGTGGCGTTTGCCAACGCGGAAAGTTTGATTCATGCAGGGTGTTCGGAGACTGTTTAGAGACTCGGGCGAGCAAAGGCATTTGTACGTTCGTCGAGGAGCTTCTCCAGATATTTCTCCCGACAAGAATCCAGGTGATGCCTTACAGGAGCACTTGCAGAGGCATGACATCGCGAAGGCAAGTAACCCTGCAAGGTCGCGGCAAGGCTCTGAACCTGGGACCCCAAGCCCCGAGTAGATGGAAGAGACCCCTGGCCCTGAGGTTTGGCATTCTGCCCGAGACCCGCGATCTCCCACACCTGTTGAAGCCCAACGTCACCCACAAAAGCCGAAACTTCGACACCCCTTCCAGCAGATCAACAACATCCTTGTTCATTAGGCTTCAGCACCCTTTAGCCCCAGAGCTACAAAGAACAGCCCTGTTTGTAGGGATGAGGCTCCGCCGAGAGCTCAGCCCAACCTGCAAAGCGCGCAAGGGAACACATGAGTTGGGATCTGAGTATCCTACACCTTAAACTCCTAAACCCTGGTTTAGCCAGTCCGCTATGAAAGCAATGACAACTTTAACCTGGATGAAGTCTGGATTCGATCTTCTATCTATCAGGGCACCATGTGTCATATTCCCTACCGCATTACCTTAAATTACCTTCTAGTGGCCATTGGGGTGCAGCATCTAGGACCTGGAAGCACTGGCTTGGGAGCAGAATAGCCCTGCATGCAGGAATGCCCGTAACTTTATCAACAAAGCCGCCACGTAGTTTGGGGTATATCATCGGAATGTTCATAAACTACACGATCTAAGGGGCTGCGGCAGCAGGGCTTTACGGCTTTAGGGCCTTGGGATTTCGGTCATCAGAATTTAAGGTTCGCGGTGGTAATCGTAGTGCTGCTCGTCATCCATCGGCGAGGCACCCCAACCGCTAGCCCTACACCCTAAACCCAGGACAAACAAGGTAACAAGGTACCCCTTGAAAGCCCTGATTCCTAAGCCCCAAAGTTGTTGCGATTCGAGTAGCCTCCGACGATGATGCCACGCTTCCCGGCCTGGCTGTGTTTTCGGCTTGGTTCTCGTTTGAGGCTCAGGGTGGTACAGGTTTCCGAGGTTGAAAGTTGGGGTGTAAAGCAAAGAAACCCTGCAACCGTTCTAGGCTTGATTTCCAGGTCCAAGTGCTTTCTTGGGCCTCCTTGAGAGCTCCGACAGCCAAGCGCGCCATGTGTTCCTGCGAGGGGGAGGCACAAGTGGAGCACCGGGCAACCGTAAAGGCACGGCTTTTCCCAAGGTTTAGCCTTCACTTGTTTTTGGATGGGCTCGCGGGTCGAGGGGGCAGGCATGCAGCTGAGGGGTTTTCGGCTTGCGGAGGGCTTACAATTGAGGGTGTCGAGCTTTCAGGCCTAAGCTCAGGCTCGTAACCAATGAAGGTTCGATTTCGTCATCTAACATCAGAATCTGAGTTCCAGATCAGATTAGACACGGGAAAACTGACAATTTTCATCTGTATTCATTCCGACCATACCCTAAGGCCTAAATCCCGACACCCTTAACCTGAAAACCCAAATTCAGTCATATAGGGTGCGAGGTTTGGGAGTTTACGAGAATAGGGGTACCTTATTTTGGGGTCCTTATAAAGAGGATCCTACTATTTAGGGTACTATATTAGGGTCCCCTATTTTCGGAAACTCGAATATTTTGGTTTTTAACTCTCTCAGAAGTCGGATGCTCCAGGCACGAGCAAAGGTCGAAGAGTTGAAGCGGTGAAAGCGCGCGAGGGCACTGGGTTGTCGGTTTAGGGCGTGGCTTAGGTGAGCTTGGGAATGAAGGTCAAGATATCGGTTTGGGCCCAGGGCCGCAACGCTTAACGCTACGTTTTACTCAAAACACTATCAAGTCGCTGTCCGTTCCGCCCAACATCAGGAGAAAAACGGCTAGAGAGCTGAAGTATTGAAGATCGCTATGGCTATGGTCGCTATGAAGGACAAGTGCCAGCTTTACATGGTGCTTTCTAGAGTTTGAGGCATTTTGCACCATGCTCTGAGTCCGCGTAACCCTAAAATAAAGAGCCTAGGCCCCCAAACTCTCAGCCCTTGCTGTGGAGATGGATAGCTCTCGCGTCATCTTCCGGCCCTCACTCAGATGTTGCAGCTGGGCCTCGTCTGTCAAAGGGCTTAGCCAGGGGATCGGGACGACGATAATTGTGATTTCTTTCCAGGTTTAGGGTTTTAGGTAATTAAGGTTAAACGTTTCAGATCCATCCAAGTGCTGGTTTTGCACGTTCTGTGAGTTCGCCCTTCGGGTCTGGATTAGGATTCACGTCATTTCTCATTCAGGCCGGCTGCCTCTAGACTAAGGAGCAATGGAGGTTCTCACTAAATGCCCCAAGCCTCGCCAAAACACAGGCATGCCGCAAGCCCCAAAATCTTAGGCAGTAAGGTCCTGCCATCGGAACCGGCCTAGAAAAAGACCCAGCCCTGGAACCACGAACACCCTCGTTCCTAAGCTTTGGCCAGCAAAAAACCCTGCAGGTCCTTCACCCTAAACCATACGTAAGACTTAAACGCCTATAACCCCTCCGAAACCCTCTGAAACCCTGTGAAGCCCTATAGACTAAGAAGCCATCTCTCTCTATCTCTCTATCTATCTATCTATCTCTCTCTCTCTCTCTCTCTCCTCTCTAAACCCCTAGACCCTGTCTCTTCAGGGCCGGACGGGCAAGCCTCAAAGCTCAGCTTTGCTCGGCCTTAGAGCCAACTTGACAGGGTTTAGGGCTTAGGGGTTTGGGGTTTAGCGATTCAAGCTTTGGATTCTGTTTCAAGTTTCTTCAGATTTGGCGGGTTCGGTCTCGAGTTGGGGTCTGAACCCTGCGAGAGCAGGATCCGTTTCAGCTTCAACGTATCCGGAGCCGTTCGCATGGTTGGATGCTTTCCGTGGGGTGTAGACAGGAAGTGCGAAGATCTCGGCCTAACTGCTTCCCCAACTGCTGCCGCGGGGTTAACCCAACTTGTGTTTACACGTGCTAGTTTTGATGCAGGGCTGGCACGTAGACTTGTTATCATAACAAGTGTAAACGAATACCAAAGCTACCAACTTATAACTAACTGAGTTGTACTTGGCAGAGCACCTGGCCAGCTGCATGACTCGACGGCTAGCTAGGAAAGACGAATGTCAAAAGTATTGACAGTGCAGTTTGCAGGAAGGTAAGGCATGTCAAGGTGAATAGCTCAAGAGTGAGGACATACTGTTTAAGTTCAGCCCGGAGAGGTTGAAGCAAGACAGCGTGAGATAGGACACCAGAATAAAACACCGGCCAAGATGTGACACCATGAAGAAGCAGAATCCCCAAGCGCTTGCGTTGCAGCATTTTTTTTCTTGCTCCTGTCTTGGACTTCTTGAAGACACTCGTGACATCCAGCAACCTGTTGAACCCTTAGGTGAAATCGAGAACAGTTTGAGGCTCTTGCGTCTGTAGTAGTACCCTTGTAGTAACCCTTTAAAGGAAACCTTATAGTGCCCCTTAAAAGAACCCTAAACCCCCCTAAAGCATGTCTGATCTCGTGCGAGGACTCGCCCTTCTTTGAGCTCATGGTTTCCCAGCTGTCATCCTCATCCCGAATCTTGTGTTCCCTTCTGCGGAAGCTTTGCACCAAACTGCTGTGCATAGTGGCATAGGGTTTCGCGGAGGGAGGGGCAAGTGCTTGCCAACTTTCCCATTAAGGCATTACTGCTTTTTTCTATTCCATGCTTCATGCCTTATATTTGGTGCATGCATACGGCCCTGCTGAAGCGCACTCATCACCCTGATACCAAGCTAGCATATCACAGCCTTAGGAGAATCAAATGTGCGCTAGGCAGGATGGCCATGCTGAGCTTTTCATGAGCAGAGTCGCAATGGATTCTTCGGCCTCTTGCAGTGCGTGCCTGGCCGAGCTCAAGGAGGCTTTCTCCTATTCCCCAGTGTTTTCTGGCTCAGGGCTTCGAGGGTTTCGGCTTCTTGGCTTGGGCACTCTGATGGTTATGTAGTACTACCGGTCGAACTCTCGAGAGATCTTGTGCCCGACGTGAGATCGATCGTGGATGCAAGGCTTTTCCGAATATTGCCCATGCAGGATCAACATTTTTCCTTTCGGCCGCCCTGTGTAACTTTAGAAGCCACCACCACAAAAGCCCTGACATCTCTCCATGTCTCCAGGTTGCCTGATCCTTTTTTGGCGGGTTCGTAGCCGAAGCTGCAATCTCCTATCCTGAGCAAAGAGGAGCCTAACGGGCTTGAGATTTGTATGCAGCCGGAGCCCTGGAAAACGCTGCTATCTACCTATATGTATATATACACAAGCACCAGGCTACTCTTCGAAGCTTCAAAAGCTTTGGCGCGAACCCTGCGTTCAAGTTCGAGTTTGGGCTTTCGCAACTCGGAACTGTAGGCCAGGCTGTTATGGTTGGGTTTAGGGCTCAAGGCTTAAGGGCTGGGCTTACATTTGGCTCAAGGCAGAAGGGCTTCTGTTCGGGCTTAGGATATGCCTCAAGCTGTCTCAGTGCCGGGCCGGTAGAGCGGCTTGGCCAGGTCCACCCCTTTCTCTTCCAAGGCCTCACTGGCAAGGTTCTGGAAGGGCGTAGTAGGGCTCAGGGAGAATTTAGCAAAACCTCACTAACAGATTTATGGGGATTGTACATCGGCTATTGCCTGCACATGTCTGCAAAGTCCCATGCAGTTCAAGAACTCAGCAGCTCTGGTTGAATATCTGGTTTGCACTTCATGTATGTATTGCGTTAGCAGTCTTTAGATTGGAGGGCGGCGGTGTTGGCCCACTAGTAAAGCCCGAGGAACAACTTATACGGTATCCAATGCAGTCTGGGTTCAGAGTCTACGGTCGTAGATGTGTTGAGTTTCGAAGAAAATCCGCGAGGCTGCTGGAGGAATGTGCCGTTGTCAACTGCCACTACTAGTTGCCACCAAGAAAACGGTGCATGTAAGGCCACGTTATCCAAAGCTAAGTGTCAAATACTGCCCGCTGGTTGTACTACGACCTGCAGTGCCTGTAGTGCTGCGTTCTGCCTACGCCGCCCTCGTTCACATCTGCTGCTGCTGCTGCGCCAGCTGCTCCTTCTGCGACCGCTACTCCCACTGCTACCACTCGTGCTGCTGCTACTGCTGCAGCTGCTGCTACTACTACTGCTACTGCTACTACAGCAACGCTACTGCTGCGATGCCGCCCGCCTTGCAGCCCTTCTTCTCGAAGCGGTCGCCAAAGAACCACACGTGAATGCCTCTAAGAATGCTCTGTCGGAAGAGCTTTGGGTTTGGGACCCCCCAAAAACACTGCATCTAGAAACCGTTTCGTGGCGCTCCTTGCGCTGGTTGTATTGCACATTCCGTGCAGAACATGGCTGGGCGCTTCGCAATATGGGTGCCGCTGGGGTCCAAGCATGGATGGGTACGGTTGAGGCATCAGGCGCACAGTGACGAAAAAGCGATGGCGGGTAAAGGTAACACACTTAGAACAACCAGGGCCCGAACAATGTCCTTTACCGCAGCCCTTTACCGCAGTTGAAAATGCTCTCCTCAAAGTCACCGAACAGCTATTCCAAGCTGGGATTTGCTGGATTTTTGCATGCCACTTCTGTCTGATGCCTTGCGTTTTGCTGTACGATGCATGGTTGTTCGATGCTGTAAGGTGCAGGTCTAAAGCTACTGACCTGCTCACGGCTGCTTGCTGCTTACTGGCACTTAAGCAGCACAAGGCAAACCCGACCACGTGGCTTGCGCAGGCCCCCCTGGGGCCGGGGTCTCGAGACCGAGGCCAGTACCCCAACCGAAAACCAAGGACGAGGAAAGGATCCCGCATGGTGATCACCACCCCTAAGCCCTAAACCAAATGCATTCATCGGGGACCAGAACTTTCGTCGGAGACTCTGACAGAACCCGAGTTGTGGATGGGGTGGCACGTCTTTCCCTATGCTGTATCAACCTTAGACCTGCCGAGCGAACCTAAGAACGTGTCTTGTGTATTGACTCGGGCTCTGGGCGAAAAGGTCTATCAGATTCTGACTTTCTGCCCCTCAACATTTCGGCCGCAGCGTGTGAATAAGCTTTTGATATCCACGCCGAAGCCGAAACCGCGAGCTATGGCCCACCAAGTCAGTCGAAAGGCCATGTCCCCTTAAGCCTAAGCTAGTCCCTCACACCCTTTTTCCACAGGCTTGATTAGCGCTCGCCCGGCCAGAATCCCCTCAAACCCTGAATCCTGAACCCTAAGCCCCTAAATCCTTTATAGGTCTTAAACCCAGGCATTCCACTAAACCTCTTGGTCCAGTGCTGATGCTGCGGATTGCCGGCGACTCAACGAAATGAAACCTGTGAGTGTGTTTCTGAGGTGTGTGAACCGTTTACGGTTTAGGGTTTGTTTACGAGTAGTAGCATTATGTCAAGCATTAGCACATGGGTGATTGTCAAAATTATGCTCCGTTTTTTGGGTACCCTAAATATTAGGTGCCGTACTATAATAAGGACCCAAAAAGGACCTCCAGACTAGCTCATTGTGTGGATTTGTTGCAAGGGTGACTCTGGTCTGGTTCAAATCGAGTACGCGAAATGACACATTGTTTCAAGCGCCCACCGCATAGTGAAATTCTTGGACATACCCAGGCTTGGAGCATTGAGTCATTGTTGCATCTATGTGTGCAGATAAACTGAAAGAAATTAACAAAATGGCAGGGCAGAAATCTGAAAGTAGGGGCAATATGCCCAGTCCTATGTCCCAAACCCTGCAGCATCTAAGACGTCAGCACTTTTCCCCAACACCAGACTACGTCCCTTAATCCGCATTGGCGAAACCTTGCAGTGCCCACAACAAGCCCTAGCCCGCCACAAGACACTAGACCGAATCCCAAAGCTCCAAAACTCCCTTAGACCAGAGAGTACATAGCCGCTTGGCTCTGAAAGAGATCATGAACCATAGTCAGGATCTCTGGATCAGTTGAAGACCCTCTGTGTGTAGTTAAGAGATACCCCCTTTGAGATGCAAGGGATCGCTCCAGTCTGTGTGAAGCTCAAGGAGCAACAATGGAGACTATAGGTAATTCCCTGAAAGAACCCTTATAGATCCCTTTAAGGAATCATTATATATTTGGAAAAGGAGCTGCAATGGAGACTATAGCTCGCTGGGTAAAGAGCTCAGGCTCACGCCACTGACGCGGCACGAAGGCGCAATCTCCGGCCTTCAGTGTCATGTTCCACCACCTCACGGCCCAGTTTAGGGTCAGGGTGTGGGGGGGGGCTTAGTGTGTAAGTTTGATCAGGGTTGGTTGAAGCCTTGAGGAGTCTCCGGGTTTCAAACACTTACCTTTGGATAGTTGGGTATGGAGGAATGGGGTACAATTATAACTACTAGTACTACCATTCTTCCATTCCCTACTAACCGAAGGTAAGAACACTGATCTTTTTCTTTGCGTGCTGTCGTTTTTGGATTTGTTTGGGGTGTGGCGCCAGCTCCTGGCTCAGCGACTTCGGGTGGGAAGACTTGCGTTTAGGACGAAGGGGACTTCGAACGCCCGGGGCAGTGCTAAACCCTTAGGCCGAAAGGACGGCGTTTGTGTCACAAGTTTATTTCAACTTAGACGCAGCTACGGGCAAACTTCAGGCATAGGACAGCCCCGAGCAACAACACAACCGTAAATACAACCTACGCGAACAGAAAGAGAGCGAGAGAGAGAGAGAGAGAGAGAGAGAGACAGAATCCCGACAAACAGACTGTGTCTCTGAGCCACGAAACAGGAAACCATCAGAGCTGATCCCTGGCCACGACTCTCAAAGCTACTTACACCCAAGAAGCCCTGACACCTTCGCTCGAAACAGGCCTAGACCTGGATCCGACCATTGGTCCCACCCTGTGGCAGCCCCAAGGTTTTCGGCCTCAGCTGATCCCACCCGGGATACTTCTCCAAATCGACCTCGGCTTCATGGCATCTCGTGGCTTCCCAGGTCCGCAGGCCAGGAGGGACCGCCAAGAGAGCCCTCACAACCCAAGGACCCCTTCGTGGGTACCGCACTGCTCGGGGAAGGATCCCGAGCCTGAAAACATAAAATCCTACCTGCCTATACAGAATGAACTGAACCCTAAGCCGCAAGACCCTGGAGCTCTAGGGCCCCCTAAACCCGAAAGCACTGAAGACCAAAGCGGCCGTTAACCTATGTGCAGATGCATGAGTTCTGACGGTGCGACAAGCTTGTGACTTCGAGCAAACTCTGCTGATAATCCAATGTGTACGCGCCAACGGCACCACAACACACACACACACACACCTTTGAGATGTTCGGGGCCTGCTGCGTACCAAACGATATTTCACTAAAGCTGCGAAACGGTGCGCAACCAGCTCGCTCAGCCTCCGCTATCGCAACTGCTGTTGTTGCAAGGCAAGTAGGTGGTACATAGCAAAAAATATGACTTATACGTAAAAAAATCGTCTGCTGTTGCTGTACGCGCTTCGGGTCTCGCCGGTTTCTCTGACTGCACGAGTGCAGCAAGCCTCTGAAGCTCTCGATGCTGCATTCCGTCTCAACATAGGTACAGTGGCCTCCAGCATGTCGATGTTCATGCATATGTGTTAATACTGAGCCGAAAAGCGTACACCTGAGATGAGAATAAACACCCTACCCCGAAACATGTCCTTGCAGATCTGAATATCTGGAGACTGGAAGCCATGCACACGTGAACTCTAAGGTGATCCACAGCTATGAATCTGCTCACGTGCATGTCTCTCGGTCGCACCTCGGCACGTAACGCAAACGTGGGTAAGGGGTCATACTGCTCTGCTCCGGTCATTTACTGGTCAAAAACCTGAACGACCAGACCATGAAGCCTTGATCCTGATGACCTTCCTTCCTGAAACAAATGTGTGACATGAACTCTGGGGCACCGGCATTGTCTACATCGATTCGTCCGGCAAACTGGCCATACCTGGGACTTCGATGCTACAGACAACTCCCG
The DNA here is from genome assembly GCA_905221615.1 of Symbiodinium sp. CCMP2592. Classification (NCBI taxonomy): domain Eukaryota; class Dinophyceae; order Suessiales; family Symbiodiniaceae; genus Symbiodinium; species Symbiodinium sp. CCMP2592. Next base: position 443,629 of record CAJNDT010005893.1, on the reverse strand, counting down.
TCAGGCCCCTCCTCTTCGACGCCACTTGCTCGCCGTCACTATGCCGTGATGTCAGGATATGCCCGAAGAGCATAGACCCTCAGCCTTCAACCCTAGAGCCCTACGCCTCAAGCCTCAATCCCAACAGCTCATACAGCAACATTCTTCTTATTCTCATTATCTTTATTCTTATTAGCAAGTGTTGGTCTTCTTCTCACTATTCTTACTAACGCAGCATCCAAGGCATCGGCGCATCTTCGAAGGCGGGATCCTCACGACTCCCAAGCGAGCGGTTGCAACTAAGTGCACTTTGGCTCTCAACGTACCATTTTGGAGCCTTATAAACCCCAAAACCGCACAATTTTGGCTAGAACTTTTTGGGCCCCTGTGATTTGGACTGTTCAATCAAACAAAACCCTCAGGGATCTATAGAAGCTCCTACCCTTCTGCTCTCACTCTCGGACTCAGCCCGATGAGGTCCATGACTCGGAGCTTCCTGAAAATCTTCAAGGTGATCAAGATATGGGTGGTTGTCAAAATAAGGGTCCCTTCTAAAGGACCCAAAAAGGGACCCTTATTTTGACAACCACCCATATGGGCCTGAATAATTACCTACACTATTTTAGACGTTCCTTGGAAGGGGTATATAAGGGCTACGGGCGATTACGAGGACCAATAGTCCGGCTTTGGGTCGAGAAGCGAATGCCATCGAGCACTAGCGCGCCTTTTCTTCAACAAAAACCGCCCCTTCCATGCTGAGTTCCGAGTATACCTCGACCTGTTGCTGATGCCCAGAAAGTCTTTCGCGGCATCAGACAAGAGAGGCCTGCGCGATGAGCCGAGCTTCCGAGAGTGTAAACAAATCGATCCAAGTGTGAATCTCTTCTGCCAGGATGGCAATCTGCTTCGGGCTCGGCTTTCGCCTTAGAGCGTAGCCGGTCCCGAAAATGTCATGTTGCTCAAAATTTCTGCCGAAGCAGATGTGCAACGGAAAGAAAGAGCTCGAGAGCACTTTGAGTTAAGCAAGTGTTCTGAGCTGAGGTTCTTTGAGCGAATTATGGCATACTGACAAAGGTATGACGATGCGATACGGGCAGTCCCATGCATCAATCACAGTCCTCAATGCTGGACTGAAGCGCTGACTGGTACTTTTGCAGTTGATGCAAAGCCCGGATCCAAAACCTCACGTACAGCTATTCATCTGAAGATTCGAAGCCGTTTCAAGTCCGTCGCAAAACAACAACACTTTGCTTGATCGCAGCACTGCCGCAATATCTCAAGTACTGCTACGGTCATGATTTCGGTTCTGCGAGTGGCAAGTCCCTTTCGAGGCAGCGTGGACCTTGAAAATATGCAATTTCCATTCTTCGACGCTTACACTCGGGCACTTTCAATTTCGATTCACGGTTGGGGTTTTGGGCTTATAGACTTATAGGTTTATGCGGAAGGGCTTAGGCATGCCCAACTAAGAAAGGAGCTAGGCAGCTACAGTATCTGGGAAGCAAACTAAATGAGCATCACGTGAGGAAGGGCTTGTTGTCCTAGCCCCATAATCTAACGCTCACTACCACTCTCACCAGTGTTCATAAGGAGCCCTATAGAGAATCACCGAAATGGCAGTATGCACCCTCTCTCTCGCCTACTCAGTCCAGCTGTCAGATGCGACCCGCCTTCGTGTTCACCCAGACTTCCATCAACGGGCGCACTACCGAGCGGTAAAGGTTAAACAAAAAGATGTCAAAGTACTAGTGTCAAAGCTACTGAGGCACCGATGTAACTCATGCCTGGGTTGAACCCGAGCCAGCTTCCCGGATTCTTATAAACACTGAACCCCCAACAAAAACTTGTAGAACGCTTTAATACTGCGTTAATGACCAAGAAACTCGTTCGAAGCCAACCGATACCCTTGCCGACGTTGGTGCCCTCTCGGGATTACGACAAGGCACTAGGGGCGGCTCGTATATTTCCTATCGAAAGATTAAGTTGCCCACTGTGTTTCGCGCTTGACTTGCACAAGCCAGCGGCGTTACATATCCGACCAAATTTCTGGCTGCCGTCCGTCATAAGCCTTCATCGGTAAAGGCCATATGTAAGGTCCAGCATTGCCCTCTCCCTTCGTAACCTGTGTTCTAACCCCTAGCACACACACACACACACACACACACACACACACACACCCCAAACCCGATCTGGACTCACTCAACCTAAAGTGCGGCTTTAGTCGCAGCCGCCGCTGTGACAACACCAAGCCCACCATCAAACTAAGAGGAGACCAAAAGCAGTCCCAAGCCCCAAGCCCCAAGGCCTGCAATGAAGCTTGCTTCCTAAATCCTGAACGGGTTCCGCTGATTCGGGGACAGGCATTTAGGTTTAAAGCGCTGGAACGATGGGGACACCTGGGAATCGCAAAAAGAGGGTCCCGATCCGCAGAACAGTTATTACTTGTGCCTGTTCTTGCTACAGTACTTGGACCTCTTCTGATTTACCATTCGCGTCTAGACCTGTATACGTCTGTATGCATACAGGCATAAATGCATATACACGTAGGTGTATATGAACATATGTAACTATGTTTGGTAACAAAGCGCTTCGGACAGCTACTTTTTCGCCACTATGCTCAAGGCGCCTTTGAGAGTAATGTTGCGGTTTGCATTCATGTTTGATGCTTCCTACCGCACTAGCACTTTACAATGAAGGCTACCTAGGCATGCGCTCAGGCTACACATTGCAAAACGAGGAGGTATTCTCACCCGTCTTATCTACTGACGCATGCCGGCTGTCAAGACTAAAACTGTACACCAAAAACATGCAAGCGACTCTGCGGCAACTACTAGATCGCTATTCCAAGCTACTACTAGCTCGCGATTTCCATGCCAATTCACATGACTCAGCACACCTCGTCCTTAAAGGAGTCTCAGGTTTGTCACTGGTCACCTTGTTGTGTGCCCTTCTTGATCTTCTTCTCTGGGTCACTGAGGTAAACCTTGGCTTCACGCATTACCTTGAAAAGCTGATATGGCTTCATCGACTTTGTCAATGCGTCGGCGAGCTGTGTCGCCGTATCAGTCCAGCGAAGGCGGTCACCATGACCATCGTAGACCGTGTAGGTTTTGCGCCCGTAGCCGGTCACCACTCTCGACCGCAGCCTGCATCGCATAGGTTTCAGCCTGAAGGGTGCTTCTACATACCCGGCGAATGGTTGTCGAACCATAGCCGATGATGTGCGCGTCGTGCTCATTGGTATCCACCATCTTCTCCGATGTGATGTAGTGGAATCGGCCTTGTTGGCTCCGTAGCCCTTCTTCTCCGGCATGGCTTGCATCCGAGAAGCTGACCACACACGCATCATGCCATGAGAATTTTCCCGCTGGGTAATACATTGCGATTCCCATATCCGCCTTGGCTAGATCCACCACTCGGTTGGCATCCCTCAAGTCGGCCACTGTTGCCCTCGCGCAAGCACGCTGCAAGCAGTTGACTCGGTAGCACAAATCCGGACGCGAGTACCTTGCAACCCACGCTAACGAGCCTACTACACTGCGCAACCGTGTCACATCTTGTTCCGTTGCTGCTTCTGTGCCCTTGCGGTTCGGATCGATACTGATGTGCCGAATGGACCTTGTGTTGTCCTCCGTGTCGATGGTCACGTTGAAGTCGGCATCCTGTCTAAACCTCCGGCCGCAATACCGGAAATCCGTGTCCTCAATCTTCCCCATGTCAAACTTGGCCATGATCTTGTCCATGATCTCTTCTCCTTCTGGCGTCGCACACCAAAGCAGGTCATCTACATGGGTCCCCAGCAGCACTGCAGGAAGGTTGTCAGACCCTAGCACGTAGTACAATCCAGTTGCAATCTTGCTTACCTTGAGTCCTTCCTCACATGACACATTGCACAGACGTGTGTAGAACCCTCTGCCAGCATCCATTGTGCCATACACCGGCAACCTACACAGCAACATAGCTTCTGGCGGCACACCGGGCAATCCTCCTCGCGGCTGCTTCATGATGATTACCCTTTCCAGCGGTTCTGACTGAAAGTATGCCGAAGAGATATCCCCGCACCTGAGCTTTATCTTGCGGCAAGCCGCGTAACTTGCGATCAGACAATGGGTTTCTGCGTCCACCGTGGGCGCATCACACCTTAGCTCATTTCGGGAGACGTTCTCGTAGTTCCCGCACGACACCAGTCTGCTCCTGTACCTTGGCTGGTAGTCGCTCCGACCTTTCTTGAATTCGTTCTTGTCGACATCCACCCACTGGCTTGGGATCGGGATGTGTCCTTCTCGAAGTAGGCCTTCTAGCATTGGTCCCATAATGGGAACTGCTGCATTGTACTGTTTGTACTTTTCCCATTCTTGTCCTCGGGCCTCGTGAATCCCTTGGGCTGTTTTCTCATCCACTCTGTTGATGTCAAGCTTCTTCGGCTTCTTACCAGTCACTGCTTCACCGAACGGTTCATTTTTGGGTAGTATTCTGTCACTCAAGAATGCCTGATACTCCGCTGACTCCACTGGCGCCTGAGGTAATGAAGATAATTCCGCCTCAGTATCAGCATACTTGAACAATGTGAATCCCGTCCACGGTCCATCTGAATTCTCATCTGCTTCGCGAACCATTCCCCACTCATCGGTAACATGATCTGTTCTTCCACCTGAAAAGGTTTTGTGTGTTACCCTTGTGTGACTCACCCGGCTAATATCACCTGGGAAATCATCGGCACTTGGGGTGTAGAGGCCTGTTCTGGGCTTCATGTGCACCCTGAAGAAGAATCCCGTAGCCACACGCCAATGATCCTCAGTCATACCTCGGGTCATCAATGATTCCATGGGGAGGTCGCGCTCTTGCGTCACTGACTCCTCCGCCTGAGTGTCCACGACCTTGACGTCGTCCTGATGATGTTCTCCCTGATGACAAGCGGCTGTCATGCACGAACTCCCTGTTGCTCTGGCTAGTGCTTTCAATGGTTCCACATTAAACCCTTGATCAGCGAGGTCCTTGTGCTGTTGCTTTGTCAATTTAGGAAAACCTCGACTGGCGTATGCTGAAATAGACCATCTCTCACCTTCAAAAGGAAGTGTAGCATGCGCCTGATCAGGTCCGAATGTCACGACCCTGTGCTTGCACTTCAGAATTCTCCCATCCTGACCTTCGTAATCCATGCGCTTGGACTGGCCTCCAGGGTCTTGAACCCATATCTGTCCTCCTTCGTGAGGTCCTAAGCTGGTGAGTTGATTCACCGATCCTGGCATGTTGTGGTTGTCCGTGTGCTTCGGGGTCTCTGCATTCAAATGAATCACGAAGCTGGACCACCCCTCCGTAGCCCCACGTGCGCGTAGGTACTCGTTCACATACAGAACAAGCCATGGGTGCTCCAATGTTGCTTTTGTCACCCCTGAAAACGGACCATGCGCATAAGTTCCAAAGCTCATGCACTCACCGGTCTGATTGATGTCCCGCTTCCTCTTCTTCGGGAACTGACATGCTCTCAACACCTGCAAACATGTTCTCGGAGTGTAATCTTCGTGTTCCAAGGCCTGTTTGGCTAGCCTTTCACACTCCGTCATTGTATTTCCATCTGCTTGATGTGCTTCATGCGCGGTGTTGTTCTGCTCAGCTTGATGTTCCGGGATTGTGCCCGTCTTATCTATTGCTGTATTCCCTTGTCCTTCGCTTTCATCACTGGACTCTGAGCTTGAGCTGCTTTCGCTGCTGCTTGGAATGGGAATGTCCTTGGACGCTGCTCCCTCTTGTTTCCGCTTCTTCGCGTCAGGCTGCTTAGCTGCTTTTGCTGGTTCTGTCTTTTGACGCTTGTCAATGTATGCTTTCTTGCCTCTGGGTCCCTCTGTCAACTCTGTAGGCAGCAACGGGATCCCCTGTAGCATGCAATGAGACATGACTTCTTCTTCGGTAGCTGGGCGTAGGGCATGAACTGAGCACAATACCGGCACTCCACCGTGTATAACCCAAATCGACTCTGACCCTTCCTTACCGATCACTCTTGATGCGCTGCTCCACTTCGTTCCACCAGCCTGAGCATCTCGCCGATACACGACATAATCACCTGGCTGGTAATCCTCCTTGATCGGAGCTGCGTTCCGGGTCAATGCCTTTTGGACTCTGCGACTGCAATCCAAATGAATCATGGCTTTCTTCGCAGCCATTCTTGCCTGATGCCGTGATGCGAACTCGCTGCTCCCATCGTGCTTTGATTCCATTGCACCTAAGTCCAGCCATCCGTGCTCATCGGTCATCGCTCCTGGATCCCTTGGGTTTCGGCCTGTAACCCACTGCATTGGACTGTACCCAGAAGTATTCATCATTGCATTCTTGACTCCGATGACTTCTTGAACCACTGCTCGGATCTCTGAAACCCCTGTGGTACCCACTTCATGCACTACCTTTCTCACCACGGCTTTCGCAAGCCCTCCGTGCCTTTCTACTTTCCCAATCATCCATGGGGCCTCGGTCGCGGCGTACCTTATGTCAACTCCTTTCTCTGATGCCCACTTGTTGAATATGCCCCGATTGTGGGTGCCACGGTCTGCCATGAGCACTCTTGGCAACCCTAGCCAAGTTACCCATCTTTGGACTGCTTCCAAACAAGACTCTGCGCTTGGTGGTCCTGCGTGCTCGCCTACCGGTCGAAGCACTTCAAGCTGCTGAAATCCTGATGCCATGTCGACCAAGTTGACGCACTGATACTTCTGCTTTCCCGAATCGGAAATTTCAAGAACGTCAATCCCCAGAACATCTCCCACTCGATACTCTCCGTGTCCCAAACCTACGGGATGAGGCCTCGGCTTCCCTGATGTTTTGATGCACGAATCACACTTCGCTAACTTGGCTGCCTCGATGAACTCCTTCGATGCACCTCCGGCCTTGAGTATCGCCACTAGGGTCTTGGGCGCTGGGTGATTGAACTGCCGATGGAGTCTCCTGATTGCCACTCGAACCTTTTGCGGTAGCATTCGCCACATCTTGCGTCTCTCGGCTTCCGATTTCGGCACTCCTGGTAGTGGTAGTGTTTCCAACCACTCGCGCTCTCGCTCTAATGGGGTAAGTTGCGGTTGCCCGGCTTGTTCCAGAATGCGTTCAGCTGCGTCTTCAATCTCCCGATCACCCTCATTCTGAGCGTTCCGATTCTCATCTTGTGCTCCCTGCGGCTCTCTCTCTGGGTTCATTTCTGTGTCTGAGTTTTCCAGATCTAACTCCACATCCTGACCATCACCTCCCGATTCGGCAACCATGGCTGTGGAAAGCATCTCCAAATAAGCGTCATCAGCCAGTGATTTCAGGAAGTCGCGAAAGGAATAGGAGTTTGTATCCGTGTATGCTTTTGGGGTGTACCCGTTACCCTCAAACCATGTAACGATATCACGCCCCACTGTGCTGGCCAACGGTCCAACACAAATCATGTTTGCATCACCTCGACACTCATGAATCTGCACTCCGCAATCCGGGATCTTTCCTAGGGGTGCTACCACACAGACTGTCACTCCAGATGCATCCGACTCGCACAGAAGATCTACGATAACACTCCGTTCCGGTTCCGATGCCTTGTAGACGATTACCCCTGGCCTGAACTCGTTGATCTCGTGAACCAGTCGGCTCAACTTGAAATCCTTCGCGGAATGTTGGGAGATCCCAGTGCCATCTTGGAATGGCTGATTGTCGTGAATGAGGATGAGGGAAGTTGGCTTCTCCGTATCATCATGTGTCATGCCCGCAGTCATGTGAACAAATCTGTCCATGTGGCTCACCACTCTCACTCCCGAATCATACGTACTAGACTGCTGCTTCGACATGAGCACTGCTGTGTATGCCGGATTCCGCATTGACTCGCTGTTCGGAAACTGTACAACCACGAAATCGCTCGCATCCGGCACGAAGCGAGTGGTCCCTGCAGCAACCGGGCCATACATCTGCCATCCCGATGGGCGCCGAGCGAATGTCACCTCCACCCACCTGAGAGCCTTCAGCTCATTGGCAAGATTGCTTACGGCCTGGTCTGCATCCTTGTACACCTGTACCTTGATATTCCGCTGAATGTTCTCGTGCGCGGATCCTGGTCCAATCCAGGTCATGACCCTGGGCTTGAAGATATTCCGGGTCTGAGTGGGCCGCATCCAATGCACACCAGTTGCAAAAATACGCTCGACGATTCCATTAGTCATCCAACTCTGGAAATCAATACGGCCACGCCAATCGCCTGCACCATCGCTGATCATCAGTTCCTCCATTTCGGGGTAATTCCCAGTCGTCGCGACGGATGCATTAGGTGCCACTGTCGGCCGCCGTTGCAAAGGCGATCGGCTCCTCCACGGCGGAGTCACATCCCTGGCTCGCTGCCTCGGGAGTGGCTCTCTTTTCCTGCTCGCGGGCTCCTCCCTGGCATCCCTCCGAGTCTCAAGCAAACCTGCCAGCCTACTCACCTCCGACTCCAACGCCTGAATCCTAGCCAATGCCACCGGATCAGTCGTCGTCGCAGCACTCTCAGCCGGAACAGACCCAGCAGGGCTCTCTGATCGGGAAGAAGGCTTCGGAGCAGAGCTCACAGCTCGGGAAGTCGATGGCTTAGGGGCAGCAACACGCACGGCCGGCTCAAGATCATCAGGAATCACAACACGCACAGCCGGCCTGGCCTTAGCCTTCACCTTCGAACGAGGCTCAAGATACTCGGTGCGTTCTGCTCTCACCTTCGGCTTCGGCTCTGCGCGCTCGCAGGTCCATTTTCCATAAAACTTCGCCGCGTTCGTGGGCCGTCCTTGCGCCCTTGTGATCCATTGGCGAGCCTCCTCCAAGATGTTCTCGACTTGATGAGTCGTCCATCTGTCTGACCAAGTGCAAATATCACAACGGCCATAACAAGATCTCATCTGAGGCCATGAGCTCCTCTCGCCAGTGTGCACAATCTGAAGCCTCGTGCCCTCCGGCACTACCGCATCTGTAAGCTCCGCGCCTGCCACTGATCTATGCCGAGACTGATTACAGATATAAATTGCATAACAACGCTTCGGTCGCACCGATCCATCCTGCTCCAGCCGCTGCTTGAGCTCGCGCATGTTTGCAAGGAAGTTCTCATCTCGTAGCGGTGCCGCAAGCGTATCGGGGTGCCTCCCCACATGTCCACGAGTCTGTGGCCGCTCCTCTGGGTCATGCAACCGCAGAGTATCCATCACAAAGATAGCTGTATCGTCCGCAATGCGATGATCTGGAAAGCATGCTTTCGCCAACAACACAGCCCTCTGATGGGAAGGATCTCTCAAGTACTCCGCAGCCTGCACACTAAAGTTACGACCGGCCGATGCCGCGTAAACCTCCATGGAGGGCAGAGCCTCGAGAACCCCTTCACTGCTTCGCGCCACTCTCTCGCTCTCAGTGGTAGCTGTGTAGCTAGCAGTCAACACTGCCTGTGATGTTCTGAGCTTCCGAATGGCCTTAGGCAACTCCGTCTTCTGTCTCAAACCCTTGGTCAAGTTGATGCACAGAAGATTACTCCCCCTGGCTCGGGCTAATGGAACCATCCATTCTTGGCCATCCTTTCGAAGGTAACACCGAAAATTCCCCATGTCCTTCACCAACCCCAACTTACTCTGTGCAAACTGCGACATGAGAAGCGGAGCCGTTGTGTCGTCAGGTAGGACATGCACATCCATCAAACCCGAAGTAAAATCCCGATCTCCACTGCTGTTCGGGTCATGGGTCAAACCATCCTTGCCACCACGGTCAAGGAGTGAACTCCCGAAAGTCTCAATGCTGAAGGGAATCCGCCGGGTACCAACGGTTGAGGCGCTGTGGGCAAGTCCATTGAATGTTTTGGTTTCGGAGGAAATCCACGGGCACTCGAATCCCAACTCCCTCAACTTGGACTCCGTTCTGTTCATCCACTGACCACCGGCAACGCTGCTGTTTGCCCCTTCATCCAAAGTAGCCCAAACATCTTCGTCTTCCATAATGTCAACCACTGGGAGAATCAATCCAACCTCATCGTTAGGCAGGGGTCCGGGTTCCTCAAGAGTTGCCATGAATCCCGAACGTCGTGGCGCATATCCTGTCCTCTGACGGCTTGCCGATGGAGCTGCAGAGGGTCCAGACCAATCCGTCACACCTACCGGTCCACGAGGTGGATCAGGTTCTTCGGCCACTTGTGATGCTTCAATGCAATCTTGGAGTATGCCATGCAAGATTTCTGCCGAAATGGTAGGCTTTGCTTCTCCAGCTACATCTTGTGCTACCATGTGGTCCTCTACCTGGGTTCTGAAATCGTCCAAGACAACCACTGCTTGCTCGGTAGTCAACTCCGTACCCTGACTCACGGACTGCTGAATGCTCGATACCAAGTCAAACGACGCTGCCGACATGGTCTCAACCTCTCTTCCTATCGCCTGTCGTCTCTTCGCTTCCTCTCTCGGCATCTCATCAATGAAATTCCCGCAATCCTTGCAGAATACCCTCATCGTTGCCTTATTGGAACCTAGCCGGTTTGTGTTCTTGTGCTCACAAAGGTTGATGTCTTTCTTCTCTGGCATCTCCTTCTTCGTCTTCTCAATCTTACCGCAATCTTTGCAAGTCTTGACCTGCACATAAGCGTTGGTTCCCAAGAAACTGAAATCTGTGCATTTCCGACAGCTCACGGGTAATGGTGGATTTGGCGGCTTCTTCTTGGCTGACCTGTGCGCTGATCTTGCTGGTATCATCTGATCTGATGCTGAAGCTTCTGCGCTGGGGACTCCCATTTGGTCGAGCGGGACTTCTCGCCGGGAGACTTCCATCGTCTTTTGATCGATGGTGTAATATGGTAGGTTGTGCGGTGTCCTTGTTTGTCTTGGTTAAGGGTGTTTTGGAGGATGTTTCACAAAATTCTGTTGCATGATTCAACTGAACGCCTATGAACCAAGCTTCGTGAACTTTCCGTTTTTTTGGTTGTTAATTTGTTCAAAAGGGAGCCGGGAGCCGGGATGACACCCGTCATCAGCGCGACAGTATCACCCCCCCTCCCCCCCCCTTTCCCCCCCTCCCCCCCCGCACCCGCAGGTGGAATGAGTTGTTTTTGAGGAAAAACAACTGGTGGGCCGGTGGGACAAGGGTGGGCGAAGATTGACCTTGCGACTTGTGACAGACAAAAAACCCTAATGCCCTAACTTCCCCTAAATTCTAAATACTATATAGTTACCGAAAAATCGAGATGCAGTGACAGTGGCGGCAAACATTCTACTTCGCTTTGAGGTTTTGATGTGCTCTTGTCAGCTTGTCAATGCTCTATCTCATGAGTGATCCTGCAGCCTGCAGCAAGAGGCCAGGCACGCCGGAACGTCAAGGTCTGCACATCTCACTAGTGTTTCCTGAACTGAAGTGCTTGGCAATTGTTTGGAGTCTTGGAAATTCGTTCCTGTTTGCCCCTGTGGTTCAAGGGATTCAGCACATGCAGCGTGCGCATTGCATATCTTCGGAGTTCCAAGTTAATTTTAGGCATGCCCCGAGAGTCCATGGGAAGGGTGAGCCGATGCCTCATGAAGGGGAAGCCATGCCATGACCCGAGTTGCTATTTACTTCGTTCATTCATTCGTTCTTCTGGTACTCCAGCCCGCACCGAGGTTTGCCTCAACATCGGCGGTTGGCCGAAGATACGCCTGGAACTCAACACTTTTGTTCGAAGCTTTTAAGCAGCCGATAAGTCCTGAGGAAGAAGCGCTTCGTGAAGCAGATGGAGAGCGGCACAGGCCGGGAACACGTTTCTTCCCACCAAGTTCAGGACAAATGTATCCAGTGTACATGAGCTCTGCATAGTACCTAGGACCTAGAATGACATAGAACTAGACTGTGTGCTGCGTGTTGGCATTTCCGGTTCACCCCAGTGTCGTTTTTGAAGCGGCAACAGTGCTGCTGAAATGAAGCTGCCAGAATTGCTTGCATGCACATGCACATACCATTCCTGGGACTCAGTCCTCACACCTTTCTGGGATGCCTGCCAGGGACGTTGCACTCCGATAACCGCAGTGGACTCGTCGTCGGAGTCGCCAGCGGCTGAGACTATCTATCAGAGAGTGAGGCTGCAACTTATATGAGGTGTGGACATGAAACCTGCTTGTTCTGCGCTGCAGGCCAAACAGCACTGCATCCACCGGAGCAGGGACGGCGTCCGGCCTTGGTGGTTGAGTGAAACTGAGTGATCCGGTAAATTCAATCGTTCGGACTGATCGCAGTGACCTGGTGGGTGAGTGATCCGGTAAATTTTTCGGATTGATGCAGTGCTTAGCTTCTCAGCGTCTCAGCGATGCACTCCGAAGCTGTCTCCGTGTGCCTGCATGTGTTTGATTCAATTACCTACTTGCTTGAGTCGCCTGCCCAGGTCTTGGACTGGAATCTGCGGTCTGCTTGCCACGGCCTCTGACTCTCAGTAACCGGAGCTTGAGTTCAGGATTCAGGGCTGTGCACCGTGCGGCTTTCCGGATTCGGGACTGCTCAGATCGTGTCACCTCAACCTTTGCGGCTTCGCGGGCTTCCGTTTTGGGACCGCATGGGTCCCGTCTTCTAGGGTTTAGGGTTCGAAGAAACCGAAGCCGTATTGAAAATTTTGCACTTGCCCGTCGCAGTTATGAAAACATGCATGAGATAAAATTCCATATATCTTCTGCTAGAAGATTGATGGTGTCCCGCAATAGCGCCCCAGGTGCTCCTGGCATTTTGCGCTGGCGACCTCGCTCACACCGTCTGGAGCCCTGCTTTTGCTTGATTGGAATGTAATGCTCAGGGCAGGAGGTGACCAATCGGTGTGCGGCGTGCATGTTTGGTTTTGGGGTTACTGGTTATTTCCCTCAGGCTCTAAGTCCCGAAGCCCCAGTTCCTCAAGTACTGAGCCCGACGAGTTGATGTTCCCAGCCGCCCGCTGCACGTAAAGTTAGAAAACATGTTGGGCTTCTTCTCAGTCCCATATTCCAGTGGTTTCGCCCAGGCCTGGCGTCGCTTCTGCTTCCCGTACCGGTTGCCGTGGCCTCTGAGCTGATCGGTTTCTTGATGGGTGTCGACGTCAAGCGAAGAACTGACACTTGCTTCGCTGCTTCGCATGTGCAAACCTTATAGGCTGATTGCCGTTTCCATGCGCTCAGTATGCTGAGCTCGAACAGTTCCGAAGTTCAGCGTACTCCTTCGCGTGGCCCTTGCTAGCTGCCCGAGTCGCAGAAGCTGTAGCCGAAAGCTGACACAACCCATGCAAACCTCGACCCCAAATTACACGCTTAGGCCGATGACAAAAACCACCAAAATTAGAACACCAAGACCGTGCGTCCCTGAACCTGAACCTCTGTGAAGCTGTCTGACTACAGAGGAATCAACGCAGGCAGATGCAGGAGGTAAGATTGGAACTAGGTAACTAGTACAGGGCTGAATTCAGCTGTAGCCCAAGTCTAGACTCTAGACTCCTGGACCGCGTTGGTTCGCTTCCGCCGCCTGCGTGATGGTCCTTCTGTTTGTTGTGGCCAGATTCGCACGTGTGAACTGCCAGAAGACCACGGCAGATGGCTCTCGAGTGACAAGCAAGCAGTCTCTTCCGGCAAGCACTTGGCTTGAAGAGCTGCTCTTGCAGCACAAGATTGTGCAGAGGCCATGGACTGATGCCAAGACGCGACGATTGAACGACACGGAGACTCAGCTGCTGGTGAGTGTTGATCCCGGTGAGCAGTGTCAGGGGCATTTGACGCCGTGGAATCGGGAAGAAGAGTACATGTGGCGTTATTTTGGCAAGCCACCTGACTGCTTCAGCTTTCGATGCCAGAGCATCTGCGTCCTGAAGTCGCCGCTGATCATTGGTTGCCCACAGAGGCTCACCAGATCCACTTGGAGTTCGGGCGGCGTCGAGATGCAGGAGCTGGAAACAGCAGCTGGCAAGTCAGTGGCGGAGATTGCTGCGAGCCTCAATGTCCCTGAAGCAGAAGTACAAAGCTTCGCAGAAGCTCCCTTTTGCATACAAATTCATGGTGTATTTGCGGAGCTGATGCGCAAGCATGCTTGGTCCAGCTTCTTGTGCAGACTTGCGCTGTTGCCAGGTCCCCGTCAACCTGCAGAGTTTCAGGCACACAACAACTTTTTTGGGCGTCTTGGTTTGCCTACACCTGAATTCCGTGAGCAGTTTGCACGACTTCGAATGGAGTCGAGAATGGTGCTGGACGAAGGGTCAGTTCAGCTGGCTTGGAACGAGGGTGCAGCTGCACAGCTCCAGAGAGATTTGCAGCGTTGGGCGCCCAGAATTCTGGGGCAGTGTCCGGAAGATGAGCAGGCTTCCGATCGCATGGCTCTCGAAGATCATCTGCAGCGGCTATCGTCTTATGTTTCGAGCGTCTCTGTGGTGGCAACTCAAGGCACGGCATTGCGTCCATCCCATTCTACCAGGTATGATATGGATCGAGTTGTGAAGAACTTATGTTCTGCCATGTGTTTGAGAAACCGTGGAGAGCTGGGCACGGTCCTGAGGACCGCTCTTGAGACGTTGCCGCAGTTCAATGGGCTTACGGACAAGCACTTTAAGGTTCCCAGTGCCGGCAGCTTGTCAAGGCATCAAGTCAATGTTGACATGATGTACCTTTGTTTCTGGAGGGAGCGCCTCGCACAAGCAGACTCCGTGGCATACGCCTGGGTCGATTCATCGCCACAGGGTGGGGTCGACTGGCTGGTCAGCATGATTCGTTTCATCGGTGCAAGTGATGTCCACAAATGCTTTGAAGCTGCGTGCAGGCTTGAAGAAACAGTGGCTTGGCGTTCTTTTGGTTGGCTTTTTGGACTTTAACTTCTTGGGTTTCTAATGAACTTGTAGGAGGGTTTAGGGTTTGTGAGGGTTTGGGGTCAGGGTTAAGGGTTAAGGGTTAAGGGAAAAGGGAGGGTTCAGGGTTTAGGGAGGGTTAAAGGGGGGGTTTGAGGGTTAGGTTCGTAAGGGTTTAGGTTGCATTTGGGGTTTAGGGTTCTTAGGGTTGCTAGGCTTGCTAGTTGTTAGGGTTGCTAGGGTTTCAGAAGTCAGCCAAGGTGGTGCAGTTGCAACAAGCCTTCGAATCGGAGGATTTCGATTCTTTGCCTGCCTTGATGCAGGAGAGGCATGAGTGTCGAAAGGTCTTAGACGGAAGCATTCACCTGCATTGCCTTTTGCCTGGTGGCATTGGCAGTGGCGCTGCCAAGGTGGATCAGAAGCTAAGCAGTTTTTGCTTCAAGCTTTTCGCAGAAACTCAGACCATGGAAGCTTTGCGTCGTTTTTTGGGATGTATCCGCGGGTTCTGCACTGATAGCGGCACAGAGATGCAACTGGCAGACGTTGCAGGCGTGACACTGTCACAGGTCCTGCCGAACTGGATGCAGGACCCTTTGACAGCCGAGCCAGAGATCCTGGACATAAACAATGCAAGCGAAGCTGTCCCCCGGCCTGTCACGGACTTTGTGTTTGAAAATGCCGTCATCTGTCCGGGCGCCCTCCACGTGTGCCATAGTATGCTGCAGGAAGTAGATGAGTCCCTGACGCAATTTGAAGAATTCTTGCCATCTTTTAAGGCACTGGTGTATCTTTTGAACAAAGACCATTTGAGACAACGTTTCCTTGCAACTTGTGTCCTGGACGGCCAGTTTGATTTCATGAAACATTTTGTGAAAAAAATTGCGGAGCCTGCTTTTTGGAGATGGAATAGCATAGGACAGAGTCTTCGGGGTGTTTTCAAAGCCAAAACAGTTCTGCAGCGAACGTGGTCCAAAGACCGTTTTCTCAACCCAGATGGGCAGGGCAGAGAAGTACCAGATGGGCTGGATCTGGAACTTGTGACGGCTGCAATTTCATCGGAAAAGTTTTGGCTGTATGGGTCCATGTTGTGTGCTTTGCACAATATGGCCGAAGCCATATCGTCCTGGTTTGAAGGCTGCTCTTGCCACAGCCCATTGTTGCAGTACCAAGCCGATCACGAATCCTGGCAGGATGTTCTTTCTGCTGCCTGTGACACAGCTGGTGTGCCGAGAGAAACGCATATCAATTGTCCTATGGCTGGGCAGCGTTCTGCAGAGCTCGCTTCAGGGGAGTTCACTCGCTACTTGCAGCAGGCGGGCGCCGAGGGCTTGGAGTATTTCTTGCTCAGGAGCAACAGCCAGACTGATCCGGAACTGCTGGAAACAGTCATGACAGACTTTGCGCGCGGCAGAACACACATCAGTGAGTATCTGGGGTTGAAGCTTCAGTGTTGGGAGACCCTACCTTGGAAGTTCGCTGCTCTCGGACAAGCAAATGATCGTCGTGTGCGGTTGGCAGCTTCCGAGATTCTGTCACTCCTTGAAGAAAGCCCCAGAAACCCAGAGCTTCATCACCGTCTAACCTGGCAGTTCCTTTGCAAAGATGCGCATGGAGGTGAGTCAGCATTGCTTGTGCAGCTTCGGCAACTGTGCCAGGAAGGGTCCTCGCTGCGTGGTGACACAAGTTTGACCTTACTGCGAAAGTTTGTGCAAGAGCTAAAATTTATTCCAACGGTTGAGAGAATAGTCGAAGCACAGCACGGTAGGATTAAAAAAAACATCGCTTTCAGGGGACGCCTTTCCGGGGCGTACATATCGATGACACTGAGAATGCCTGAAATCAAAAAGCTGTTTACTCAACCTGCAGACTACCAGCGCCTGCTGGCACAGTGGCCTTTGATTGCGAATCCAGACAATGCTGCTGTGCGCTTTGGGCTTTTTGCACATCCTAAGTATCAAGAAGCGTGTGAAGGTCGAGCCTCGAGGCAACAGAAGCGTGAGGTACTTGCTATCCTGCTGTATATGTTGGATCCGGAATCTCAATTTCGCATCATTTCCGAAGTGCGCAAACGCAGGGAAGAGCACAAGCGAAAGAGGCAAGCTGTGAAGGACAAATTTTTTCGTGATTTGAACCCAGACATGAATCGGTGGTCCGAGGAGAATCTTGTGGCCAGAGCAGCTGCTCAACACTTGCAGGACCGCATGCTCCCAGGCCAGCTCTATTCGGTTCCGGTGTCGAGCTTGGCCTTGCCCAGCTTGCAGGCCAGACTCCAGTCTCAAAGAGTCATAAGTTTGCCTGAACATCCCCTTGAAAGTATTTCTGCGGTAGACGATTTATCTTTAAACCCGACCACCCCTAGCCGTGATGCTGCCCATGAATGCACGATGGCCCTCTGCAAGGCTGAAGATGCCATGACAATTCCGCATGACAGGCCTGAAGCGCAAGATGACGTGCCCATCATGTTTCTCAGATTGAGCCGGTCAGCACCTGCCAGGAACAAGGTTCTGAACTTGCCAGCAGCAAGTGGGATGAAGCTGAGCAGCACAGACATGACTGTTACGGCGCACGCATGTGTGGGATCAGATGAGGCTTGTTGGGTCGAAGTGGAGCCACAGCAGGCCCAAGGCATCCCGTCCCCAGTCAGTGTGCTATCATTGTCCAAGACCGATGCCAAGACTGTTCCTTTTGTGCTGCGGCAGTGGTGTACTGCCAAGAAGCTTTTGTATCGTTTCAGAGGCCGGCCTGCTACACTTGCTTTAGCGTCCCTGCTAGAACTTTTCGTTTCGCAGCGGGCCTTCCCTGGCACACATGTGTCGCAGCATGTGAGGACAACTGGGAGTGAAACCGAGGAACACAGGGCTCTGTGCGAGGAGCTGAGGCGTGCGGGCTTCGTCGTCAGAACTTCTTCAAGTAACCCAGACAGTACATGGGCCCTCACTGAGAAGGGCCTGGAGAATCTTGTGCACATGCATGAAGTTTGCCGTCCTAGCCTGGTCTTCCCCCCAGTGGAAGATTTGCTGCACAGGCTAGGCAACGGGTTGCAGGAAGTGGAGAATTTTTCGTCTTGGGAGATGTTGCTCACTCTGCAGCATACCGGCTGGCAGCTGCAGCCGCTCCCTCAGCAGAAGAAGAGCCGATCAAAGCTGCCTCCACACACACACGATTCCAAAGCATTGGTTTGCTACTGCGGCAGCAAAACATCCTTGAGTCTCGAATCTCCTGTCACGAAAGCCTACATGCAAAGCCTGGTGCTCGCACAACAGCTCTTTGACTCTGGCGTTAGTCGGATTCACCATGGGCAAAAGGAAACATACTACAAGCAGCTTCTGGACCCCCAAAGTGTGTTCACAGGTGAACTGGCACTCGATAACCAGGCTCCGGTGACTCCGCTGCAAGATGAAGAGCCGTTGAGGGGGATTGATGACGGCGGCTTGAGTCTTGACCATACTGGTGCCACTAGAGACTTGAAGAGTCTACTGGACTCGTCTTCTGTGCCAGTACCTGTGCCTGTGGCTTCTGTGCCGCACCGTAGCCTTCAAGAAGAAGATCTGATGAGTGTGGAGTCAGGGAGCTTCCAGGAACTTGTGTTGAGTGACAGTGATGCAGCAGCTGCTGTAACAGATTGTGAAGAGTACAGCCCAAGCCCAGTCAGGGACCCGAACGAACCGTGCGTGCCCCTGCCAGCGAAGTTCCAACAGGAGTACGACGCCATCCTGGCCCGCAATGCTGAGGCCAGAATGCAGCCTCCGGATCCTCCGGATCCCAATCCTGCAAGCTCTCTCTCAGACAACGTTTCTGGCTCCGTGGCGGTGGAAAGGAAGGAGGAGTCATCCAGCTCTGCTGCAGCAGGCCCCGGACTGCCAGACACTGATGAGCCTGAGCCCCCAGCCCCAGCCGTGCCCAGGGCGCCGGAAGTTCACCCAGATAGTTTCACTTGGGGTGGGTTTAGGCTCACCTTCTCCGGCCCAGAAACAAGGCCCCCCCACGGGGCCTGGCAAGCCAAATGCAAATACCATAAACTTAATCGTAAGACCTGGTGCACCCGAGCAGTCAACATTTCAGATAGTCCTGAAAGCAAAACGCAGGTTCTGCAGATGCTCAAGGCTTGGTGCTTAACTGCATGCAAGCACACTCGAAAAGATCAACATGCCCGTGAGCCCTTGTTTCCCAACAACATTCTGCCGGATGCAATCTTAGATTGTAAACTGCGTGCCATGCCACCACACCCTGCCGCAGCTGACATTGTTCCGGATGATGAGCAAAAGCCAGAGCCAGAGGTAGCAGCAGACCTGCCGTCTGCATCGCTGTTGGCAGATGCATCGCACAGGCCAGGTAGAGGTTCCAAGCGCAAGCATTCCGATTCTGTGAGTGCACAGGCAAAGGTGAAGTCAAAGGCCAAACCCAAAGCTAAAGGACAGGCTTCAGCCGTGGCCAAGGCGGCCAAGGCTAAGGCGGTTGTCAAAGCGAAATCCAAGGGGAAAGCAAAGGCGAAGACAGCAGTGAGAAATTCTTCTGTCAGCGATGAAGCAGCTTCAGACCCCCCGTCCGATGGCAGTGACGGTGACGACGATTCCTTGACCACTGATTCCAGCAGCTCCGATTCCTCTAGCAGCTCCAGTTCGTCTAGCAGCTGAAGGTTCTGTCCCATTCTCGCATCACCGCATCTCCACGCAAGACCTGTTGTCACCGCCGTGCATGGCGGATTGCCAGCCTCAACGTGTAGGGCGCGCCTACATGCAGTGCAAAGTTTCACCAGGAAGCGCAACGCAAGAGCAGCATTGCTTCTGAATGAAAGTCGTTTGTGCAGAGTGCAGAGACGTATTGGCTAATTCCTGCTTCATTCGATTCTCTCTGTGCCTCTCTCTGTTTCTTTCTTCTTTCTGTCTCTTATCTGTCTCTTCTCTCTCTCTCTCTCTCTCTCTCTCGCTCTCTCTTTCTGTCTATCCGATCCTTGAGTTTCTCAGACTTTCTAAATATTTCTGTTCTGGGAGGGAGTCTTCGTCTCTCAATTTTTGGCTGGTTCTCGCTGCTGTATCTTTTCCAAGCTACACCTCTCCTCTTTATCTCTCTTCTCCCACGTGGTACGTGTCTTCCTTCGTGTTTGTATCCTGTCTCCAAACTATCGTGTTTGCGACAGCTTCAGCAAGACTCACAATCGGCCTTCAGTGAAGCTGGTCTGATCTTTCAGGTTCCCATCTGGAGAGACGATGCATGACAGCCGTGGCCCTACATTGTCCTTGAGCCAGCCTCTTGTCGGTCCTTGTTGGTGCTGGTTGGTGCGGTTGTCCAGCCTTGTCCTTGTTTGTCCCTGTTTGTTCGTTTGTCTGTCGCTGTTTGTGCTGGTTGGTGCGTTTTTTCAGCCTTGTCCTTATTTGTCCTCGTTTGTTCGTTTTTCCTTGCGCCATGCATTCGGTCAATTTTTTGAGGCAGGTACTTGCAAGGTCGGTTCGGGCGTGGTTCGGGCGTGGTTCGGGCTGTGGTTCGGGCCTGGTTCGGGCGTGGTTCGGGCGTGGTTCGGGCGTCGGTCGTGGTTCGGGCGTGGTTCGGGCGTGGTTCGGGCGCTGGTTCGGGCGTGGTTCGGGCGTGGTTCGGGCGTAGTTGGTTCGGGCGTGGTTCGGGCGTGGTTCGGGCGGTGGTTCGGGCGTGGTTCGGGCGTGGTTCGGGCGTCGGGCGTGGTTCGGGCGTGGTTCGGGCGTGGTTCGGGCGGTTGGTTCGGGCGTGGTTCGGGCGCGGTTCGGGCGACGGTTTTCGAAGAGGCCAAACAAATAAGGACAAACTTTTGCAAAATAGTTACAACCAATTCCGGGATGCAAAAAACAGTAAAATCCAACCGAATTTAACCCGAATTGGCCCAAAGCCTTCAAAGTAGGCCCGATTAGGCCCCAAAGCGAGCCCGAAGCACCACAAATAAGGACAACCCACCGGAGTGCACCGTGACACCGCCCCAGGCCACCCCAAAAAGCCCTATTCAGCCTTATGACTCCTGGAGCCCTAGCCCTTAGCCAGGATCCTCGATTTTAGCTGCTTTGGGCACTGTCGGTCACTGTCGCCGTAATCTTCCACGAGGCTCGTGTCAGCTCCGCCTTTGGCACCTCGTGTCTTTCGGCTTCGTTTGGCCGATGGTAGTGGCTGCAGTTGTTGCGTAAACTTGCACATTTAGTTGCGTACAGACATAGAATCTTGGACATGGCTGCCGTGGCAGGCGATGTGGTCTGATGTGGCGTCCCTGGAGTCGTGCTGGCTTCATGATGCAGAGGCCGACCTATGAGTTGTCGGTTGGTCAGCTGAAAACATGAGCTAGGTGGTGCCTGGTTGCTGTTGCGGTGAAACTGGAATGGTGAATGGATTTCGGCGTTTGTGTGAGATGTCTGTTGCCAGGAAGCTGCAAAGCTCTTTTTAGTCAAGGGATCCTATTGCAATAGCACACAGATACTGCTGGTGAGCTAGTGGTTGCTGATGCTAGAGAAGCTAGGATGACTGTTCAATAATTTTCAACTTTCTAGCTGTGTTGCGTGCCACCGTGCCATGAGTGCTATGACCTCCACCATGGCCCTGCCTGCAGGGCCTTCCACTTCTGAGGAATCTGACCGGTGGGTGCAGAGGTACATGGCTAAACTGCAGAATGCAGGACAGGGCCCCCTCTTGCAGAAGAACTTGAACACCATGTTCAAGCTGACCACAGATTATTCAGGCTCGGTGTTTTTGCCCATCTGTAGGTTTTAAAGTCTTTTCGATTGCGTTAGTGAACAATGGCGTTTCTGTTTCACGATCAACTCTGCAGGCATTGGGACAGCAGAGGAAGCACTCAGGGCAATTTTGCAGAACCAGACCAACAACCCCTTGCCTATGTCAGTGGAGCATTCCTGTGATGCGGAACAAACGTGCAGATTCATTTTGATGCAGCACGGAGAAGAGAGCCGGCCACAGTGTTTGTTTGGAGACATTCAGGACCGAATTCCGCAGCATGCTCATGATATTCTCGAAAGGAAGCGGACGGAGGCTCTGCGAGTTCTGGAGGCAACAGGTCATGATGTCGGCAAGAAGCGCAAAAGCAGCCCTCAGAAAGGCCTTGCAGAGAAGTGCCGGCAGCTGGGACGGGATTTCATTGCTGATGCCGTGCAGTTGCTGCAGCAAAGCCTTCCAAGCAAGAAGCGTCACCTCCGCAGCCACTGCTACGTGCATGGCCGCCCTTGCTGTGTAAGAGTGCATCCCCATGCGGATCCATCAGGGGAGACAGGGTCCAGAAGCACCACTCTCAGTGTGGCAGGTTTCTGCTGCCAAGATTGGTCATCCATGGGAAATCAATTGGGCTGGCTCGGTGATACCGGTATCATTTGGGCTCAATGGTGCAGTGAAATTTTGGGCAGACAAGACGACTTTATAGTCTGTGAGTGCACCTGCAATTTCGATGTGCGGCAGTTGGGCATGCTTGTTTCGGCAGTGTATGAGTTGCACGCACTGGAGGTGTGTCCTCAGACATTGGGCGAACCGGTGTCAAGGCGGCGTGTCTACATGCTGCTGATTCACAGGAATCGCTGGCAGTTTTGCGAGCATGTGAAGCAGTCCTCGGTGCAAGAGGTGTTCGATGAAGTGTTTGAGAGCAACGTGGTCATGCCGGTCCTGGAGAAATTTCGTGCTCCTCAGTCAGATGTTGAAAGTCACATTCAGGCTCTGTTGAAAAGGCAGCACAAGCCTGAAACCACCCGAACCGGAAGGCGCTGGAGCTATCTGCAGGCTAGCACTGAAGCAACACGGCTGAACGTGCAGGAGCAGAGGAAGTGGCTTGAAGACAATGCGATACCTCCGTTCACAAACTATGTGGCAAACCTGACACAGAGTGTCGACTACATCCAGCCAAGGCAGTGCATCCCAGCATTGCTGACTCGCAGTCAGCTATATCTGTTTGGCATCGAGCGAGCAGCCTTGGCAAGTGAACATTTTGAAGTGCAGGGCTGGAATCTCTATGGCAAGGCAGAGCTGGGCCCCTGTGCAAAGCTGAGGAGTGCCTTCAAAAACCTGCCTCAAAGGCATCAGAGGAGTATGAGTGGGAACAGTATGCACCTGCATGTGTTGGGTGCAGTGCTTTTGTTTTTGCTGAGTCACGTACGCGAAGTGTGTGATCGGACTGACAGCCAGGTGGAGATTTGAGCAACACTAGAATTGTGTAGCATATGTGTCTGATATCTTGAACTTGAACAACGTGAATTTCTAGATGTTGTGCATGCGTAAGACAGTGTCAGACGAGTTCCAGATGTCAGATGTTGCAGTTGCGTGCGCAGCGACTGTTGGAAAAGCTTTCGGACTTTGGGGGGTGGCTGTCACACAACGTACATTCTGCTCGCTGGCCGCCTGAGGGATCTTGCGTGGGTGCTTGCTTGTCACTGCATGATCTGAGTTTATTCCGATGCGCAGGTTGGAAATTGGTCTTGGGTCCAGGCCATACTCTCAGCCCTGAGTGTTAACGTTTTGGGTTTACGGCCCAGCGCCGGCAGCGCATGCGTTCAGGAAGTCAGGAAGTTGAGTGGCTGCGCGTGTGGAACAGGATGCAAAGGACAGACGTCGACAGGTCCGATAGGTGTTGCGGTACTGCTAATCATAGCTGCTAATCAGGTTCATAATTCTTATCGTCTGCCATTGAGGTGCACCTGGGCAGATCTTCCAGCAACACCGTGACCGTGGTCCCCGTTCCCCTTCCCACGCAGAGGCCCGCCGACGTTTTCAATTTGTCAGGCTCAAGTAGTAGACTGAGTAGAGTGAAGTGCGCTCAAGTGTTGTTAGTTGATGCAGGAGGCAGTGCACTCATGCTGAATTGCTTCATGTGGGAGATGTGTGGCTCAGTCACAGCAGAACTCCATCTGTGAAGCTACTATTGCTTGGTCCTGGGACACAAAGTAAAACAGCTTCTTTGCTGGGGGTCAGGGAGGGCAAGCCCAGGTAAGGCCCTCGTGCCCTAGTGTGTTTGTGTAAGCTGAGCCAGCACTGCGATGAACGATTTGGACTTAGAGTTTGGATGCAGCGAGATCGAACCTTCAGCTGACGAAGAAGAGCCAGCTGAGCGTGGGAAGCGTGGCAGAAAGCGTGCCCGAGAGAAGGGCAACAAGAATCCTAAGAAAGCAAGCAAAAAGAAGAGGAAGCAAAGCGTGGCCTCAGGCTCAAGCAAGGAAGATGGAGAGGACGATGAGGATGAGGATCCAGGCAGCGATGAAGGGCCTAGATCCAGGACGGGCAAGGCGCCACGCAAATCCAAGGCCAAGGCTAAGCCACGGAACACAGGTGGAAGGCGAGCAGGCAAGAATCCAAAGGAGAGGAGTCAGTGGTTTAAGTGCCAGCAGTGCAAGAAAACAAAAGACAGGAACCAGGACTTTCATGCTGATCAAAATAAGTGCAAAGCATGCATGGCCGACCTTCGTGCTTTCCACAGGGCAACTGAAGCCCAGGGCTGCCAAGACAACATTCAGGAGCTTTCGAGAAGCGACCCTGCAACCCATGCCAAGGTCCGACGGTGCATGATCGACAAGACTGTATAACTGTAGAATGTAGGACATCTTCGTCATCCTTCTTGTCGTGTTATATTTGTTATCACCCCCAGGTGGTGAAAGAATGGGTGAAGGAAAGGAAAAAGATGCAGGAGGCCGGCTTGAAGCTCAAGTTCAACATCTGGGAGTTCGCGGTTTCGCTTCAGCACATGCAGGGTGAGCGAGTCGAGAATCGCGGACGGATGATGTGGAAAAGCTGGTACCTGGAGTGGGCTCAAACCACCGAGGGAGGCAGCCTTTCGGAGCAACAGGCAAAAAACCAATGGACAGAATACGAGAATGACCGCACGATCGTGCGGGACACGAAAGGTCCAGGAGGCCACTTGCGACTCAAAGTGCCAGTGTTTACCGACATCGTGGATTTTACTGAGTTGGCCCGAAAGAGAGAATTCAAGAAGACCGAGAGGCTCAACCCCAAGGCCATGATGGACAACAAGAGCCAAGCAGGACAACTGCGACTCAAGATGCTGGTGGGTGGAGCCGGGGCAGACTCGGAGTTGGACAGCATGGGTGCAGGAGGTCAGCAGGCTTGGCAATCTGTGCGGGGCAAGATGAGTGAGAGTCAGCTAGATGGAGAGCTTGCCTTACAGCCCGATGCCGCAGACTTGGCTATCGAGCTGCAGCATCAGAAGGCACGGCGAAACAGCGGTGCCAGCAGCCGTCGACCAGATCCCAGCGGGAGTTCTTCCGGCAGCAGCGACGAGTACAGCTCTGGTGACGAGGAGGGCCAAGCAGAGGCGGGACATGTTGACGTGCCGTCATGTATTGAAAATTTTGCACTTGCCTGTCGCAGTTATGAAAACATGCATGAGATAAAATTCCATATACGTGCCGGCCTGGGCGGAATCGAACTGGAACTGGAGCCCACCCTTCCGGCAATAGTAGTAGTCGTCGTCGTTGTCACAGTATGAGTACTAGTACCCGTGCCTTCGTCACCCCCCTGACAGCACATCTTCTTGCCATGCAACTTGAAAAGAACCATGACCTCTAAATAACCATATGTCATACCAAAGTGGGGTCTACTGGGGAAGACCCCACACCCCAAACCCCCCCACATCCCACATCCCCGCCACCCCCACCCCCACCCCCCACCCCCCACCCCCACACCCCCATCGCGTCAGGAGCCAGATCCGGACAAGAAGAAGACATGGGTTGATGAGAGCAAGCTCGCAGCAGCCGAAAGAGCATGGGTGCAGAGCTGCGCAAAGCTTCGAGAAGCAGCTGAAGAGGTGGTGAAGGAAAGCGACACGAAGCTCGAGGAGTTTCGAGGCCTTTTCCAGCGAAACATGTACAAGGCGGAGTTGAGCATCTTGGCCAAAAGATTGGACTGGCTCAAAGCTAGCTTGGTGGAGCAGCCAGGGCAGCTGGCCGACCTGATCACCCAGCAGAAGGCTGCTGCAGCCGGACCCAAGGCTGTAAGAGGCGCTGCCAGTGTCTCGGAGGCCCAATCACCAGATGATCTTACGGCCATGAGCAGGGCGCCGCCTTGCGCATCGTGGAGCTCGCTTATCACTTTCCTCCAGCTGCAGGCCATGGGGGACGTTTTTCACGAATGCCGATCCATTACAGACATCCGCGAAAAGAACGAGGAATTGAAAAAAGCACATGGGCACTTGAAGAGTTTGATTGCAGCGACCAAGGCTGCCGGTAACGACTTGACCACTGCCAAGAAGAGAGATGATGCCAATCGTAAGAAAGCTGAGGAGAGAGCCAAGAAGATTGAAGAACAGAAAAAGAAAAAAGGAGAAGATGAAACCAGGCCGAGAAAACGCCGCGCGACCAGCGGTAGCCAACAAAGCGTTCTGTTGAACCTGGAGCTCCGCTGCTTGACTGAGCTGCCCGCATTCACCACACTGGATGCACCGATGTGGACTGCCAAAACCTTGCTGACGCCCTGGACTTTGCGCGGCAGTGAGCTGCTGGACAAGGAGAATGCAGAGCTCAAAGACTTTGCGACGGTGTTCCGGAACAGCAATTTGAGAGTCACAGACGGGTTTGCCTCACGCAAGCTCAGTGATGGTGTCCAAGCTGAGTTTTGCCAGGCGGCTGGGGATGCCCTGCAAAATCTTTTCGCAGTTGGACCAAACACTCGAACCGACACCGGTGACGCAGCTTGGAATCGGGACCTAGCCAAAGGCGGCTTGGCTCCCGCTTTCTTCGGCTTGGTTGCACAGCATTGCAGCATTGCGAAGTTCGAGTCAGCGTTGGCCCCCATGATCAAGTATGTCAGCTCTGGTACTTTGGTGGCAAGCGTCTGGGTTCCCAGACCGCTGTTGTTCCCAGCCGATGGCGGTGCCGAGGGTGCGATGATGACAAGCGACTTCCAGTCGTTTGCACAGAAGGCCACTGAGGAGGATCTCAAGCTGGCCGGTGGAGACATCTACATTGCCACCATTGGCCCCAAGGACATGCTCTACATTCCTCCGGGGGCGCTGCTGAGTGTGCAGGCGTGTGATGTTAAACCTAACAAGGACGGTTTTAATTGTGTCTCGGTGTTTGCACATGCAAGCCATCCAGCTCCGGCAGAGTAGACTGAACTCTGAGTCCTGTAGCCACGTTGCAGTTTGCCAACCCCATGGCCCTCGCCAGTCCCAACCGAATAAGCAAGCCATGCCCCAAACCTGAAACGTCCTTAAACCCTGAACCCTAAACCCTCCCTAAACCAGCACCGCGTGGCAGGTGCAGCAGCAGGACGTTGTCGGTGTGAAGGCATCTTTGCTGCACCGCTCAATGCGTGAACTCCTCACGAATCTGGCCAAGAAGTTGAGCCCCACAGCTTCCGGCAACGAGACGAAAGTGCGAGATGTTCTCTTGCTGCTGGCGGGCTACTCGATGAACACCGAAATGCTGTGCAAAATGAGAACCGAAGAAAACAAGGCCAGGGGGTTGGCTTGCTATGTATGCTAATGAAGCCCCCATTTTGTGTTACAGTTGAGACATCATGAATCATGGTGACATTGACATACAACAAGTCTTTTAGTCCAAACTTTTTCGCTTTTCATCATCGTTATCTTGCAATTCTGTTGTCGCGTCAAGCGCAGGCTGCAGCATCGGCGGCTTTATCGCAACTGGAGTCGGAGACAGAAGCAAAAGCGCAGGAGCAAAACACCGCTCCGGCCGAGGAAGCACGACAGAAGGCTGCAGCAGAAGCAAAAGCAAAGGAGGAGGCACAAAAGGCAGCAGCAGAAGCAAAAGAGAAGGAGCAGGAGGCTCAAAAAGCCCGTGAGGCACAGGAAGCACAAGAGAAGGCTGCAGCAGAAGCTAAGGCAAAGGAGGAGGCAGAAAAAGCAACAGCAGAAGCGAAGGCAAAGGAGGAGGAGGCTCAAAAAGCCCGTGAGGCCCAGGAAGCACACTCCAAGGCAAGGGAGGAGGCAGAAAAAGCAGCAGCAGAAGCAAAACACAAGGAGGAGGAGGCTGCAAAAGCCCGTGACGCACAGGAAGCACAACAGAAGGCTGCAGCAGAAGCCAAGGCAAAGGAGGAGGCAGAAAAAGCAGCAGCAGAAGCGAAGGCAAAGGACGAGGAGGCTCAAAAAGCCCGTGAGGCCAAGGAAGCACAACAGAAGGCTGCAGCAGAAGCAAAAGCAAAGGAGGAGGCAGAAAAAGCAGCAGCAGAAGCGAAGGCAAAGCAGGAGGAGGAGGCTCAAAAAGCCCGTGAGGCCCAGGAAGCACAAGCCAAGGCAAGGGAGGAGGCAGAAAAAACAGCAGCAGAAGCAAAACACAAGGAGGAGGAGGCTCAAAAAGCCCGTGACGCACAGGAAGCACAACAGAAGGCTGCAGCAGAAGCCAAGGCAAAGGAGGAGGCAGAAAAAGCAGCAGCAGAAGCGAAGGCAAAGGACGAGGAGGCTCAAAAAGCCCGTGAGGCCAAGGAAGCACAACAGAAGGCTGCAGCAGAAGCAAAAGCAAAGGAGGAGGCACAAAAGGCAGCAGCAGAAGCGAAGGCAAAGGAGGAGGAGGAGGCTCAAAAAGCCCGTGAGGCCAGGGAAGCACAAGCCAAGGCAAGCGAGGAGGCAGAAAAAGCAGCAGCAGAAGCAAAACACAAGGAGGAGGAGGCTCAAAAAGCCCGTGAGGCCCAGGAAGCACAACAGAAGGCTGCAGCAGAAGCAAAAGCAAAGGAGGAGGCACCAAAGGCAACAGCAGAAGCAAAGGCTAAGGCAAAGGAAACAGCAGACCGAAAGGCAGCAGCAGATGCCAAGAAGCAGTCAGTTTTGAAGTTGTCCAAGGACCCTGGCATGACTTTAAACAAGGGTTTTCATTTGCATGTTGAAGGTCGGGCATCCGGAGCGCTCGAGATATTGCATCTCCTTAGCTTGAAACAAACACCAAGCCGCGTGCCTTGTGTTAGGATGCAAAGCCGTGAAGGTCCAGTGAAGGCACAGTGAAGGTAAGCCCACGCCATCCCACGTTTCCGATCTGTATATGGAGCTGTCAGCTGGGTGTTGCGGCCTTCGACCTACGAAGTTGTATGTGGGATCAAATAACAAGACACTAGGAGCCTGCGACCTTGTAAATGTAAAAAAAACTTATGGGTGTGTGATAGGCTTTTCGGCCTGGCCCTACAAGCACTCAGCTTTCAAGCCACTTCTCATTTTGAGATGTCGCAAGTTCCCATCGGCACTCTGGCTGAATCACAGGGATTTCAAGCCAGCTTTCATTTTGTGAGTTCGCAAGTTCTCACCGGCACTCTGGCTGAATCGAACGGATTTCAAGCCAGCTTTCATCTTCTGATTTCCCAAGCTCTCACCGGCACTTTGCTGAAGAAAGGGTAGCTGCTCTCGTGTTGTGATTCCGTGAAACCGTGCTCTGTGATGCCATGATGCATAGCCGCCCATGCGCCAGGTGATTGTTGCAATTTGTTGCGCTCAGGCTCGCAGCTGAGTTGACCATGAGTTGTGCTGCAAGTGTGCGGTGGGTTTGTAATTTCCAATGCCTGCTTGTTTGCCCAGGTGCCACAGCATTCATCTGAGCTTGGCGTGTGTCAGTGTGGCCTCCATGTGTATGTAGTTTATATGGAACAGACAAAAAATACAAAGAATACGGCTAAGCCTCCAATGCATTGCCATTCTCGACTCTCGTTGCTGCAGTCCCTTGTATGTAGGATGCACTTTGTTTCGCAGTGGCATTTCTGCAATCAGTGAAATTAGAGAGCGCAAGCTTGTTGGACACTGTACAGAATGCAGTTTGTAGGGAACGTATCAATTTACATGGCTCAGCCTGCAAAGCCTTGTAACCCTTCGTTGCTGCAACGGCTTGTAGGTAGGATGCACTTTGTTTTGCAGTACGCGTGGCAGTGTTGCAATCAGTGGATAAAGGGACCGCAAGCTTCTTTGACACTGTACACTGCAACGCAGCTCACGCCGGCCACAGCTTTCGCAGCTTGGGGCCTTGGGGCATGAGGCAAGACCTTCCAGTCATGCATCTGAGAGCTTGAGTGCTTATTTTGAAACTACATAAAGATAAGTAACTCTTCGCTTAGGTGGGTGTGGAAATTCTCCTCGGTTAGGTGGGTGTGGAAAGTCTCCTCGCCTAGGTGGGTTTGGAAACTGTCGTCGGTTAGGTGGGTGTGGAAATTCTCGTCGGTTAGGTGGGTGTGGAAATTCTCGTCGGTTGGGTGGGTGTGGAAATTCTTCTCGAGTAGGTGTCCCTGGAAATTCTCCTCTCCAGGCCTCGAGCCCTGGAACTCAGCCCCACAAGTTACGATTGAGCCCAAACTCAATCAATCCAATCGTATGAGGGACAATGCGGCAAACAAAGAAGGACACACACAATCTACCAGTGTAATAGTTGTGTACCCAATCCAGATACTGAGACAGATACAAGGACGGAGCTCGTTCGTTGAATCCCCATGACGCATATCCCGGAAATCGCCATGTGACCTCTTCATAAGTTAACCCTCGATGCTGTCCAAATAGGAACTTCTTGTCACCACCTGGAGGAACCTCATCCCTCATTGTTCCTCCCTTGGTCAACCTGCTTGGGCTGTGCCTGTACGCCATCATCGCATGAGGACTTGCCGAATCATCCGAAATCAGCAAACAATCATCCTCTGAACTCGAATCCGATAGCGTAGCCAAGAATGCTTGCTTAGCTGGGGTCTGGTTGGGTGCCTGACCTCCACGTCCTTTCGGGCACTGTGGATCCCCACTCCAATGTCCAACTTGGCCACATTTCATACACCTCGATTTGCTCTTGATCTCCTGAAGGCGCTTTTTCCTATCCTCAATGCTCAAGTTCGACTTGACGACTGGGAATCCTTTACCTTTTCCTTGGGATTTCCCTTTTCCTGCCTTGCCCATGACGACATTTGCAGCCAATTGTAGCTGAATAGCCTCTGCCGCTGCTTCTGGGTAAGCATCTGGGTCACACGATTCAATGACGTTCAGCGCGGTTGCAATGTCTTCATCAGATACATACTCTTCTCTCTCTTGATTGTCTGGGGTATACGCTGGGTATGCTTGGGGGTTTTCACCATGCTCTCCATACCACCATTCATTCGGATCGGTTTCTCCCCAATGCTCTGCTAGGTATCCCCAATGCTCGTACTCTGATCCACTTGGTTCTCCATAATACTCCGCATGTTGACCCATCTCTTCGGCTGCATACGCTCTCCACGGTGACTGCTGATTGTAAGATGGCTTCCCTGAAGATCCTTTGCCGAATCCCTTTGGGCCAAACTTACCTTTGTCCCTGCCGAAGTCCTTGGAACCGAACTTGCCTGGCTCCTTGCCCTTTCCTTTGCCAAATGGGTCCAATAAGCGGTTGTCCCTCAAGTGAATGCTTCCATGATGCTCAATCATGATTCTAGCAAAACTCTCGAAGCTGTTGTCACCTCCTGCGCAAGCCTTAATCATTAGCTGCTGATCCTTGGTGAGTCCACTTAGCTCCAGCATGAGTTCTGCTCTAAGTCCATCACTCAAGCTTATTCTGGGATCAAGCTGTTGCATCAACTCCCACCACCTTCTTCGGCGTGAGATGTAACTGACGATACTCTCACCACCTTGTCTTGACAGTGGGCCGTACTGGGCCTGGCCACTGCGAAAGAGTGCCTGTGCTTCAAGGGTTCCCAAAGGAAACACCATGCGCTTGATCTCTTGAATTAGCTTTCTCAAACCTCCCGGAGATGACAATGTCTGAACACCCAAGTCCTTGGCCCTCTGAAATGCATCTCCTCGCAGTCCCTCCATGACACGCAAGGTAGCATCCAACCACTGATCTTTCTCACTCTCTCCATCGGAATCTTCGGACCCTGACTCGTGTTCCTTCACCTTCGGGATCTCACTGGACGTGTCTGACACTGGGCCACGCTCCAAGTCATTCTCACGCCCTTTCGTCGGGGACCGCTCTCTCTTCCCCGTCTCAGGCTTGCTTGACGACGAGAAAGATTCGCTCTTCTTCTGCTTCCGTTCTCTACGGTCCTTCTTGATTCTCTGCTCACATGCAACGATACGCAGTTCCGTTCTGAACTCCCATTCGTGATACGCTTCTGGAGTGCCACTGTAAATGAATACACCATTCTTTGTCACTATGGGGGCCGTTGCATACGAACCCTGCTGGTACCTTAACCCTGCGACTGTCATGGTAAGGCACACTCCTCCAGCCACACCAACCAAAGGAATATCACACTGCTTGCTTCCACTGTGTTACACCTTCCCCAGCCAACACGGTCTGAGGCAATACAACGGAGAACTGGCTTCCCAAAGGCCCTGCTGGAGCTTCACCCTGCAATTGAGGGCTCAGCTCCGCTACCAATTTGGTAACAAAGCGCTTCGGACAGCTACTTTTTTCGCCACTATGCTCAAGGCGCCTTTGAGAGTAATGTTGCGGTTTGCATTCATGTTTGATGCTTCCTACCGCACTAGCACTTTACAATGAAGGCTACCTAGGCATGCGCTCAGGCTACACATTGCAAAACGAGGAGGTATTCTCACTATGTATGTATGCGTATATGCATATATGTGCATATGTAGCTATGTAAGTATATATGCATGGGTATATAGATATGTGTGTGTTTATACATCTACGTAGTGTATACATTCGACACAAAGATGAGAACTTGCACAGAAACACACCTGTGCATACATGTGCATGCTGCGTGCCTGTTCGTCGGAACCCTCCACTTGCAACTCCCATTTCCGTAAGCCAAAGCCACCCTCCATCGCTGCACTTCCCGATCGGCTCCCTGAGCCGAATACAGCACGGGTTAGTGATACAAAGCTTAAGGGTTTACAGGGGCCTATAAGGGTGGCTACTATCAGGGTACTATAATAGCGGGGCATGTTTTGGCGGGTTCCTTGTTGGAGTTATAGTATACGAAACCCCCACAACACTATTGTAATTCTTAAGGCCGCTATAGTTCAGGGATATTGGGGGCTTCTAGTTTGAGGTTGTTGGCACTGACCAGCTACAGTATTCGTCGAATTTCCTGCTGCTTAGCACAGCCGTGAACCATGAACAACAACGCCCGGCCGACATGTCTAATTACTTCTGTCATCGTTGATTTCAACATTCGCCTCAGCAGGGCTCCAACGAGGTAATCAAAAGGTGCAACATCTCCGTCGTCATGGTTGTGCCTGCAGTCTTCAACAACAGAACACCGAACGCCCCAGCGTAAGTCCACCTAGGCCTCAGCATCCTGAACACCAATCCCTAAAGCCCCGAACTTTAAACAGTGAAGACATTTAGAGAGACCTAAGTGCTCAACAGAAGAAAGTTTTCGGACCGAGCCCACACCCCTTGATTAGGGAAATATTTGTTAAGTTATAAATACGTTCCAACAATTTTCCCTGAACCCTTTTTTGCATCCGGGCACAGGAGTGTTGGCCTCTGGGAACACCCTATGTCCCTGTTGTCACGTGACGCTCAAAACATGACCAAAGCAAACTCATAGGGCATCAGTTAGTAGGTCCCAGATATCGGCTGTCTGGGCTTAGGAGGACAGAGACGTTCTTGCACCACACTAATGGGAGGCAGAGTTACGACAGCTGTGGTCAGTTTGATTGATGAGTTTAGGATTTAAGTTCCCAGGCTTGGGGCCCTACACCTTAGACTTCGAAGTGCAGTGATGCGATGATGCGAAGCGGCACTCCATGCCGTCGACGCAACCAAGCGAGAATGTTCAAACTGCGAGCGGGTAATTCCCAGATATGGACTGAGATGCTTGAACAACAGCATCGTGCCGAATCCCCGCAGAATCGAGTTATCCATACCTTGGGCCCCGTTCACAGGCAACCCGCTCGGCATCAAGCGAGGGGCAAAAAAGTTCATGAGACTGTCACAGCCTGTACGTCAGCAAAAGCAGCCAGGCAGCTGTTGCAGCATGCTCTATGGCAGCTGAAACTTACAAAGAAATTCTCACACACTCGAGCTCTAGAGAGAGAACTGCCGCTTCATAGCACTGGCAGTGTCCGAGCGGTGCATTCCACGTACGCTGCTGCCTGGGAGGAAGGTAAGCTTTCAATTGAAACCTCGCTTGAGGAAGCCATGAGGAGCCTCAACATTCAATCGCAAATTTCGAACCTCTATATACACCATTGAGGTCACCCTCGTCATGCCTCGCACCTCGAGCCAATTGTCAGGACCCAAGTCCTCCACACGACAACCCACATCCTAAAGCTCAAACCCTGATCCTAACGTGGGCTGATCCTTCGTTGCATCGTGTCTCTTATCAAACCCCAAGACATCAAGACCTGAAACACGCAAGAGCCCTACTATCAAGCCCCTGCCAAGTACCACAGAAAAAAGTTGCTAATTCCCTTATAAAGACCCTGTAATCCTAGCCCCCTGGGCCCCAAGTGCTCTCTCTCAACCTGTAGAAGACGTAGCATCGGAACTTCTGACCGTTTTTTGGGTCCGAGGCCCTGCCATAAACGATTGAAGCCAAGCATGGCTGAGCCCCAAAGCTTGCAGAAGGTGCCCTTTTCTCGCATTTTGAATCTTGGGGCTTTCACGCTTTCGGAAAGGCTTCGGGGTGATACAGGAGAGTTTAGGACCTTGGGAGTCTCCATTTCATAATTTTCCATGATGGCTTACCTGAACTTGAGGATACTTTCGTATCCCTCGAACTCCGCAGGGGCAATTTACATCGTCCGGTTTTAGGTTTCGTGCTGATCGGATTTCTGAACGAAAGTGATCCGGGCCAAATGTCGCCAAGCCACGTGGCGACTGCATCCATGACCTCGACTGGAGAGGGGTCAAAGCATTTTGCGTCTTGGGGCATGTTTTTATATGAACTACAGCTTGCTCGGCGATGGCTTTAGATTGCTGCGGGGCGTTTCGGAATCCGTGTATGGGTCCTAACCCAATGCGAAGATCTTAGATC
Source organism: Symbiodinium sp. CCMP2592 (assembly GCA_905221615.1). Taxonomy (NCBI): domain Eukaryota; class Dinophyceae; order Suessiales; family Symbiodiniaceae; genus Symbiodinium; species Symbiodinium sp. CCMP2592. The sequence continues at coordinate 409,047 of CAJNDT010005893.1, read as the reverse complement.
TCTGGGTCTGAGCATCTTCCACCGGATGCTATGCTTTACGAGAAAGCACATACAGGTTAGATTCCGTGACACGCTTCGTGCTTGCAACGCACGCGCGGCGCGTCACGAGTTGAAATTCAAGCATGCCAAGACGCCATGGTGGTGGTCTTAGCATCTGGGGTCGACGATATTGAGGTCGGCAGGACAACCCAGAGTTGCTGCTAATCATTGAGGCTGAAGCTCCTAGCCTACACTAATCAAGGAAGCTTTCGGATCGGGAAGTCCGAGATGGCTTTGACAGCCATTCCGGGGCCAGTGCGCAATCACTGATGGAGAGGTGCAGCAGCCACCCCTCCTTCTACTTCTCGCTGAGAGAACCGTAAACGACGCGAGAATGCCCGGAGTGCTTCGTCACCGACCTACCTCCTGCTGTTGTTTCCGATGCATCCGTACCGAAAAGGGAGTTTCCGAAAATTAGGGGTACCTTATGTCGGGGTCCTTGTAATAAGGATCCTACTATTTCGGCGCTCACACTATTAGGGTACTATATTAGGGTCCCCTATTTTCGGAAACACCCAAAAAGGATTAGAGTCTACAAAGCTCCTGAACGCCAGGGCGAGTGGCGACCGCGAGCCCAAGCTCCGGGAGTGCCGTGGGGTGACTGCGCGACTTGTCGGAGACACCTGTAGGACAGGTCAACTCCTGCTTACAGTAAGAAGTATCACAGGGATCACTGCACGCATATGGGAGTTTCCGAAAATAGGGGACCCTAACCCTAGATAGTAGGATCCTTATTACAAGGACCGCGAAAGAAGGTACCCCTAATTTTCGGAAACTCCCATATCGGGGCCCGAGTCTTTCCTGACATGAAATAATGAGTGCTTAACCTGGGATTGACCCAACCCTTGGCCTTGATCTTCTTCGGTGGATTAAGCATAAGGATCTAGGGTTCAGGGTCCAGACAGGGCCCCAGGATTTCATGAGGTTGGGTACCCTTTTTGGGATTTTAAAATTTTTGGGTCTGGGCTTTGAGAGTCTGGCCACCCCACAATACAAGGGAAGGGTTTCGGAGCCAGAAAAGCCGCACGGCAGAAACCCTATAAGCCCTAAACCCGGTACTCAGAGTCAGGTCAGATCACTCAGTCACGAAATTGCAACCTTCAGGAGGATGTCGGCCAAACATCAACTGGGAAGCCAAACGCTGGTTTAGGGGTTTCGACGCTCACAACTCCCCGGGTATAGGGGTTTGGGTTTGAGGATGAAAGATTTTCGGGTTGGAACCCATATACTCTGGTGGTAGCTCTGCTCTGCATCAACTGCTTCGGGTTTAGGGTTGAATGGTTTCGGGAAGACTACTTCCAACAACTCAAGACACCGTGCACACACTGCTCTGGTCATCCAGTGTCCCGACCTCCCGAAAGAAGGAAAGATCACCCGCGGCTAAGACATCTCTGAGCACACAAAAAGAAGTGCCTAGGAACACCACCCATCGTCTCGATTGTAGTTTTTTGGTTTAACCATCTGTATATTTCGGATCCTGGAAGACAACCCCAAAAAGGACATACAAAGGAGACTACGTATATGTAGGTACAGTATAGATGAATTTAAGACGTTAGGCTGCCTGCTTATCACTGGACATCTCTGTGCTGCCTCGTTTTTCTGCGTCGGTAGCTAGGGAACAACGTATGGCTTAAACGCCGGCACATGAACAAAATTCTGCTCGAAGGTGTGGCTTTACATTTGGAGCGCAGCCAGGAACTTGCATGAAATAGAATGCTCGAGCAGAAAGAGAGTATGAGTAGGACCCCCGAGATGAATTCGGAGCCAGTGCTTAAGACTGGCTGGGAAAAGGAGGAGGCCGCACCTGATCTCGCAGCGAGTCCTCACCTGGCCTAACGATAGGCTGGGTTGTAGTCTCCACGAATCTGGTGCTCTATGCTGCAGCCATAAGCCAACTCGATAATCGTACCCTTGTGACCGCAGGAGCTGGGCCAAGCGATCACGCTAGCATGTCTCATGCCGCCTCCACCCATGGCCACCGAGAAGACACTCGGCCAACCGCTGACAAAGATCGCCTTGCCGTGACAAGGCAGGCCTCCGCTGCGCCAACCGCTTTTGCCACAGACCCTCTTCTCGAGCTTGTGCTTGAGGTTGGATCCATAACCTGCGTAGGAGACGAAGTGAATATGGAACTGGTTGATGCTGCGGTGGCCCGGTGGGTTCACGATCAGGGCGCAGTGGCTGCCGCCGCAGCGTGCATGAGCTGCGTGCATGCCGTTGTTGTAGTAGCCAACATTGCCACCGTTGACATCTTCGATGCCTCTGCCACTGCCCCAAACCTTGTCTCCGCCTTGGGACCAGCCAGCAGAGCCACTTTTGTGGCGGCGAAGTTATCGGCTCCAAGCAGATCGCCCTCCGGATCGAAGGGGTCCTTGTCCTCCTGCTCTTCTTGCTTCTCAGCCTTGGGCGGTGGGTTCGCCGGGTCGCTCTTTTGCTTCGTATTGTTGGCCGGGAGGGCGGAGATGTTCTGCTGGAGCGCATGCAAGGCACAGGTCCCGTCAGCACATGCATCTGTGGCCATGGCTTCTGAGAGCTGCGCTACCTTGTCGGGAGAAGCGGCCCCGGCGACCACAGCGCCAAGCACGAGGGCTGCCACGATCATGGCTGCAGGCGGCTTTGGCGGCTCAGGCGGCTACGGGTCTCCAAAATTTGCTGGTATTGCTGCCGCAGCATCGTCTCACAGCTGTCGAATGCAACATATAGCACATCCGACCAAGGCAGAAGGAACACCAGATAACAACCAGTCAGAAGGCGCGTTTCTTCACACGACATTCAATTGCATCCCTGCCCTGAACTACATAAAAAAGAAGAGGCCGGAACATTAACTCTTGCGTCAACAGGTCCCTTCAAGACTGTGCTCCAGCATGCCCCTCTCTCTGTTCTTAGAGTAGCATTGTGGTGGTTTCAGAATATGTAGAAGACGGAAAACCTCCCGAATAATAATTTCTGCCGCTTCTCCGGAGGCTCCCGCCTGGAAGGCCATGAGCACATTCAGTCCGCTCTGGGCCTCTTGGGGCAGTGGTTTCTGGGGCCTTTCGGATTCTCAGCCTTTGACGCCGGGACTTCCTAAACCTCCTCTGCGAGCTGTTGGGGCACGACGAGGGGTGCATGGCCGACTTCTGCTAGTGGGGATTACATAGGGACTACTGTAGGGATCCGTATACGGATCCATTCCCCCATGCCCTGCTAAGGACCAGGGAGTCGGGAAGCTAGGTTTACGAGGTCAATATCTGGAAGTCGGGCGAGCCGTAAGTCTCAAGGCATGGAGGCTTGAGTGAAGCTTATGAACCCTAGGGGGCCAGAAAGATTAGGGTCCCCTGCAGGGTCCCTTTTTTCAGGGTGGCATAGTACTCTTTGGGACGTCAAAGAGGCCCTAATTTAGCCAACGGCGGAAGGACTCACGAGGCGCCTGTAGAACCTGCATGGTGCCCCAAATCGACTCCGTCGATGTCGCACGCAGCTGAGCAGGCATTTCGTCGTAGGAGAAGACCTGAAGCCCAGGATTTTCGCAGTTCGCACGACTAAAGCGGAACAAGTACACAAACCCCAAACTCACAAACCTACTCAGCTCCAGACCCTGAACTCTACAATACCCTACATATCCTTGCAGACAACTTAAGAGCTGGGGTCTATAAGGGATACTATATGGGATCTATAAGGGTACTATAAGGGTACTATACGGGTACTATAATATGGGTGATTATGGGATCCCTCCGGGAGTTGTCTTCTACCCACATGCAGGTCTGTTCCGGCTCTGTCCAAGGCTGGGCTTCCCGGTTTCGTGTTTAATGTAGGACTGAATTAAGAATTCCCGGGCCTATAACAGCAAAGTTATATAGGATTCATATAAGGAATCCTAATAAAGGCCCAAGGTTTCTTGATCTGGTTCCACAGTAACTACAGTTTGGTTTAGAGTTTAGGATTCCTTGTGAAGGAACTTGCTCGTAAAGGGGGGTTGCAAGGCTTGTGCGAGGGGTTCACCTGAAGTCGTGAAGAGCGCTTCAGCGCGGGCGGTGAACAATTTAACTGCTTCCGTCGTTGTGGTAGTGCAGGTTATAAGCTCTTAACCCAAATCTTGAAACCCATAACACGTTCATAAAACCCAGGCTTTTGGCACGCGTGTCAGGCTCTGGGTCAGGTTTTAGAATGAAGGTCTTCTTCGCCTTAGGCTTCAGCGATTCAGGAGGCCTTCAGTCGCATTTTGAAAGTACCCTGGGTTTCGCTCGCCACTGTCAGGTCTAGCATTTTCGGGCTGCTGTCTCAGCGCGGCTGCGGATTCAAACCTGATTGCCAAGCTATCCAAGATGCCTGTACCGAGAAAGCCCGCGATGCCATTAAGTGGTTTTGGGCTCCCTGCGCACGCCATGAACACTTGAAGCGTCATAGCTTGGCCCAGACAGAATTGAAGCTATCATAGAGATCGCTTCTTTTCTGAACCCAGGACATGCGGCCCTGTACCCGGACACAGCCTATAGGACGCCCCAACGGCCACACCGCCTCAACCTAGCCACCTTCAACTTAAGTCGTCAAGACTTTCACTTGTATGCACATATACAATCATGGCAAAAGCCAACATACCATACACCCCCCAAGCCTTATGTGAAGCCTGCGCCAGAAAGAGTCCCAGTGGCTTTCGCTGGAGGCCGCTCCCCTCTCTCCAAGCGCATTCTGCCATCACCTGGAAAGTTAGGATTGGGGGGAAGCCTTGGGGATAAGGTCCCACTTAAGAGAGCCTGAAATAGTTTTTAGAAGGGTCCCCTCTTAAAGGGCCTCCGTAATACTACCTAGGACACCTGGGGTCTGCTTAAATTCGTCCCTAGGCCTTAGGCACCACCTATAGTCTCTATTGTAATTCCTGCTTTTGTTATATCTAGGATCCTCTAAGGAAACCTCAACAAGGAACTCCAAAGGAGACTATGGGTAGGCCCTCCCCCCCAAGCCCTTAACCCGAGAACCCGGAGCCCTAAGCAAGCTTTCCGGCAAGTCGCTGTGAATCCGCTCCAGAAGTTGAATAGTCTGGGCAGCAGGGAACACCTGGTGATGGGCTCTTTTTGGGGGGGATTCTCATCGCCCCTTTTAAAGAGATCCCCGGAGACTCATCGACTCCGAGGAACCGTGCCTAGGTCCCCTAGGTGTCTCGCGAGCAAGTCTCCCAAACTTCCCAGAAAGCCCGGGTCTGACACAACGAAAACTCCTGGAGTTGGGAGGAGCAGATCTTGCACCCTCTGGGTTTTTGTTTCTGGGGCTTCCTGGCTAAACCCTGAGCTCTCTCTGTGCTCAGCTTCGAAGGAGCGCCTCACTTGTCGGCGCCCCAACCAAATCTACAAGGCTGGACGAGGCGGCCGTGATCTGCAACCCATCCACATCCTTCGGGGTCCCAGGCCCCTCAACACATAGAACAATATAGGGGGGGCATTAATAATCAGAATGGGGTTCCTTTAAGGGGCCTATAAGGGTTACTTTAAGGGATCCATAAGGGTGCTATAAAAAAGATCCCATAAAGTTTAGATTCAGGGGTGGCATTCGTGGGGGGTTTCCGCGGCTTGCAAGGCCAGAGGCAAGCAGGCAGGGTCTGGGGCGTGGGTTCAGGATTCCGGGCTTTAGGGAGGCTACTGAACAGAGTTACAGAACTAACTGCGATTTTGTAGTTGGTGGTTTGCTAATGCCAGGCCAATCGAGGATGTTCTTCATCCCGTCTAGACTCCCGATCAAACCAAGCAAAAATCCTAAATAAAGGGTCAAGCGTCGATCTCAAGAAAGAGAGTCCCACGCCCATGCTGCACAGGCACCTGACCAGGGACGTGACATTGCTGATAGGGCGCCGGGGCACGCCGCACCCTCTTTTGATTTGTTTAGACCCCTATGAGTATCACGAAGTATTCCACTGCGATCCCTGCCAAAGGCAGGAATTCCGGCTTACCATTGAACTCCTTGCTGTTGCCAGGATTGCACTTTAACCCTTTGTAAAGCCATCCGAGACCGGAGGCTTCAATGCTGCAAGTGGACGCTATAAGTCCTAAAACGGACGCTATAAGTCCTAAAACTGCGTATACAACAAGTCTGTCTCTCCCCCCCTCCCTCTCTCTATATGTATTGTATATACACATACATACAAACATACATATGCAGCGGCGAGCGCCTGAGATGCCTCGCTCAGTTGCTGTCCGACGCTGAGGCTATCAGCGGATGCATCTGCCTCACTTTCGAAGCCTGTTGTCTGGCTCGTGATTCCAGTGTATGGCTTGGTGTCCGTGAAATCTCGCAGACCCACGAGGTGACAGGTGCTGCCGTCTCTCTTGGTGTACATCACCTGAAGAACTTCTGTCTGCAGCTTCGTGGCACAGCTGTCGACCAAACGTGTGTGGAAAGCGTGCGCGCCCATTCCCTCTGAGGCGCCACTTATGACACTGCTGCAACTTCTGCTGCGGAAGTTGGTCAGCTTCGATAGTGCAGCAGCAGTGTCCGAACTCGCCACTAAGTCGATGAAGCGCACGCCTTTCAGCGACGCGCTTAAAGAGCTGGTGTCTCGGAGGAGCATCGCAGACAGCTCCTTGGAATGCTTCGTTAAGCGGAGGTCACCATCCAACTCCACCACGGCATCACAAGTCAACTGGAGCAGTGAGGAGGCCGCAGTCAGCTGAGTGGCAGTGTTGCAGCTCTCCATCTCCAGCTCTACCCGGCCTGCCAGATAGTCTTGCAGAGCCACGGCCAGGGCAACCAGCACTGCTATGTGCAAGCACTCCATACCTACGGCAGCTGTCCGGCCCCCGTAACTCAAATCGAAATCCTCTACCGCCGCCCGCCAGCTTATGACGACCAGGAAGGGCAGGTTGCTGAAAAACACCAAATAAATGCGGTCCACAATGAGGATTGCAGGCAAACGAAAGAGCGTGAAGAGAAGCGGAGCTACGCGGGTGGTACTACGTGTGCTGGAGTTCATTGGCAGGAGATACAGCATCAGAATGCATGAGTATATCACATACCAAAGATCATGTTTGGTCGTTTGTGGCACGACCAAGGACATCGTCATCCAAGCAAGTGTTCCAACCATGGTCCAGCAAAAGGCACCCTGGATCGTTGCAGGTAGCTGGAAGACAACGCGCATCTGGATCAGCAACACCATTACCAGTACTAGAATAAGGTTGATGGCAACAATCTTTCTGCTGAGGTACCATCGAAGGGCTCTCACCTCCTTATGGATGGCCCTCCTACCTCGGATTTCAGCAGTTTCCCTAATGCTAAGACATAGGTGTTGAAGCATTGGGTGCCTAGTCTCTACGGGACAATGAGTCGGGGGCTCCTAAGAATGCATGCTCAGCCGTCAGTTCGAGATCTGAAACCAAAAGTTTCGCATAGCTCGCAACAGCTTGAAGCCTTCCTTGTGACGGTTTTTGATCTCCGAACAGCCTCAAGAGGCAACTCTTCCGACATTAACCACGATAAACTCAGAAATTACGGAAATCCTCTCTCCTCAAGTGGCTGCTAGATTCCCGGTAGAAGGGAACCAACGATCTGCCCAGGCGGATGGCATAAGAGACGATTCGTCGTCGGATAGCACCCATGGACATTTGACGTGTGCACACCTGGTCGGCTGAGTGTCGAAGGGCCGTGGAATGGGAGGTTTGGGAATCTGTGGGTGTAGGGTGTAGGGATTCGTGCATGGGCACTGCGAAACACCTTGTATGGACAGCATCTGACCCTGATTTCAATCCGGCTGTGCTGGCTGGGCCCTGGTGCTGTTGCGAAACCAGCGGAAATTCCCAATTAGGGCACTTGTAAGTGTACTTATTTATCTACTTACTACGTTCCCCGACCCTCCAAGTAAGGGCGCCCTATACCCTCGGATCTAATCTGGAGCTGTCGAGGACCTGGAAGCCTCTGAAATTTTCGTCTTTGTGGTAAGTCCTCCGAAGGCGACAGACTCCGCTTGCTGAAGCAGGGTTAGGGTTTATAAGGGTTACAGGCGTAGTTTAGGGGTCCAGGGCGGCCCCCCCCCTCAGCAGCAAAACAGATGCCTGGTACAGCAGCCAAGCCGTCAGCAACACCTCTAAAGTGAAAGCCGTGGCCACGTAGGCTGTTGGCCATTGCAACTCTAGCTGGGATTCATCCATCCCGGCCCGGCTTGCAATGGGTATCAGACTCAAAGAAGTCGCACACACTCCAGTGATCCTAGATGCTGCAGCATGGGCATGGACGCTTTCACAAAACAGAAATCAGTCATGCAACGGGTCTTGGGAATGAGACCATGAAGGGGACATGCAAACTACTTGTTCGACCTCTATATCATTGCTAATTAGGATTCCGGCTCAAAACTGGATTGCTTCTTAGTGCTTTTTCTGCTGTAGATATTGCATTTCCGATTTCTGAAGCAAACAGAAGCCAGATTTCCCTGCCCCAAACAACGTATTTGATGTCATACTAGGACTATGCAAATCCCAAGAGGCTGTAGGTTAGCTACCCAAGTACTGATGCCAGCTCTTCATGCACCTTCAGCTTTCAGCTCTTCGTGCACTTGAGCACCTATCCGCGATCATGCCACGAAACCCAAAAACAGTGTGTGGAAGAATGTTCTTACGCCAAATGGCTAGAAGCTCAACACAACTCTACTGACTATTCCTGGAAACAGAAAATGCATGCCTCGGCGGGAGTTGCAGAAAAAACTGCAAATTGTAAGATCGCGGGGATGAGAAGCCTACAATGAAACCCGCAAGTATCTGACCCTCTCATAAAACCCTGCAAGACCCGTCAAGTTGTATAACCTATTTATGGGGCCATGGGTCAACACCCCAAATTAGTTCGACGCTCCTTCTTTGCCTCGTCTTCGGCATGTACCCATCCCATTTTCCTGGGCAGCGAAAAATGGTTTACGACGTCAGGGGTTTTCGGGCTGGGGAATGCGAGCTTTTGGGTTTTCTTAGGGCTTTCGAGTTCAGGTTAGGTTCACGGTGGCTAGGTTGTATTCAACAGTACACCTTCGATGTTGCGCAGGCATTGCATGTCTATGTGTTCAAGCTGCGCGTGGACTTATGTACACAAGTTCGCTCGCATGTAGGTCCCTTACAGGCAAGTATATGTGTTCACATCCCTAACGCTCGTGTATACGAATATGGAAATCTATGAGTGCCAGTTTCCAAACCAATTAGAATCCTTAACGTAGACACATGTGCAGATGCCACATCCAAATCCCTACCTGCTTGCGTTTACGAAAGCATGCGTAAGCGCCCGTTCATTCCTGCATGAATTCATTCATCCAACAAGACTCTATGTATTGGTTGATTGATTCATGGAATTGATTGACGGACTGATTGATTGATTCATTGATTCAATGAACTTTTCACTGACTGACTAATCGATCGATTGATCGAGTGACTCATTGAATGATTGTTTGATTGACTGATTAAGGTGAGTGAGTGATTGATCGAGTGATTGACTGATTGCTTCATTGATTGATTGTTTGAATATTTATATATGCATAACATACCATACCGTACCATACCACACCAGCATACGTACATGCATGCGTTCGTCGATTTTTGCATACGGAAATACCTACCTACATACGTACATGCCTACATACGTCCGTACATGCGAACATACACAGGCACAGGCACAGGGGCACACACACACACACTCTCTGTCTGGCTCTCTCTGTCTATCTCTCTCTCGTGTACATCCATCCATGCGTGCATCCATCCAGCCAGCCATCCTCCTATCCGCCCATGAACCCATCCATCCATCCATCCATGCATCCGTCTATCCGTCTATGCATGCAAAGTACATACAAACATACATACATGCATATATACATTTAAGTACATGCACAATAGCGTAACATATGACAGTGTCTACACATAATTACATACATGCATAGGCACGTGCAAGCATGAGTGCATATGGCGACTACTTGAATATCTTGGTTGTCTGTATCCTCATACTTCCACAAGTGCTGTCCTAGCAGAACCAATAGCCTTCATCAGCTGTCAGGCCGCACAGGTCTAGACTTTCAGCACGGCGGCCTTTTCCGGATAGGGGCAGACGATTCCCACAAAATCCAATCCTGCGTGTTCACAGGCTGTCCTTATTTTCTCCCTCCTCGGGCTTGTACCATGAACTCCGGACTCAAAACGAAGGCTAACGGAACAATCACTAATCCTGGAGGTTGATCATGAGTGCTTAACTTAGTTGCAAGGTTGAGAAACACCAAAAAAGTGTATACTTTTAGTTTCATAGTGAGTAATCTGATCCCAAGAAGTGTAAAGTGTATCCACTGAGTTAAGGCCCTTGTGTGGAAGGTTTTCCATCAAGAATTGCTGGTGGCTTGACTGCTGGAACTCTCCGTGGTTGCGCTATGCTTCCACTTACTCTCCAGGTTCTGGAGAGAAGTAGCTAGAGGCTCTTCCAACTCAGTAGGTCGACTTTGCATGCGATGTAAACCCTGAAGCAATCCTCCAGACCAATATTGCATCCCCTACCAAGTGCGTCAAGAAAGCGCTCATGCAAAACGCAGGCGCCTTAACTAGCACGGCTTTCAGGAACCCCAGCGAATAGTGTTATACTAATCATTCCCAGCCATACACTCTTGTAAAATCCTTGTGTTAGGCTACGAGGTTGCGTCGGGTTCAGACGAGTTGAGAACTTCATTTCGTGTTTGGGGCTTGTTGGGTCGAGGGTTCAGGGTTAAGGAATTCGGGAATTTTTTTCACAGCCAGGGCATAAAGATTGGGGTGTAAGGTTCAGGGTGCAGTGTTCAGGGTCTTGGATTTCAAGCTTGACAGGGTTTGGGGATCAGGCGGCGCGTTTTCGGACTCTGGCTGATGCATCAGCTATACTGAACTCGGACCCTGGCAAAAAAGTATAATCTTAGCTATTGTTAGGGCTTATAAGCTCATAGCAACCAAAATTACAAATAATCTCTCAATTCCCGTGTTTAAGGACGCCAAAGAAGGGAGCACACTTGACAGACTAGATCCCCCCGCTCGCGGTATTGACCCTGATAGTCCTGGGTTTGCATGTATGGTCAGGGATTCTCAAGTCAACTTTGTTAAAGCCACCACCTCAAACCGTATACTCTCAATTAATGATGCTAAGTCTGGAAATTCGTTGGTTTAGAATTCCCAGCATAGGACCGAGGCTATGCATAAAGGACGCTGCAGAACCCTTATGTCCAGGGCTCCTGAGCATCGAAGACCCTGAAGAGACATTTACAAGCTTAAACCCTGAACCCGAACCTTCTGGCCGGCGAACATACAATGGATGTTGTCCTGCAGGATACGATTTCTCTTGCGGCTCGGGATTGCTAAACTCGAAACCCTGAGCATTCACTTTGTGATTGTTGGGGCTTGGCTTAGGGATTGTAGGGTTTAAAGGGCTTGGGGGGCTTCGGGTCTAGACTCCAGAGGTCTGGGCGCTGTGGACCCTGCAGGGTTTTCGTTCACCCGTTAGACTTGGAGTCTCGAGAAGTCGTCGGCGAGTTGCGATTTGCTAGGGCTGAGTATGTTCAACGCTTCCTGCACCGTGACCCAACACTTTATGTTCTTGACTATGCACTAAACCGAAATCCTAAACTGCTTGAAACCCTGCAAATAGGGGCCTCAATAATTGCAATACTATCATTACAATAAAGCACCCCCAAAGTAGTATTGGTAATTATTAAGGCCCCTATACTCACTGGGCGGTCCTGACCGTCTTGATGGATGACGGACTTCGTGCTGCCGCTGCTGATCCACATCACCGTCGCGGACTGAGCACACGATGTACTTTAATATTTACTTCGTAAGGTATGCATAATGTATAATATATAACATACAACCGCTACTACATAATCTTTACTGCTCAAACTCCATTGACTAACAGACTCCAAGATTCGGCAAATGGAAGTTCTGAACCCCCCCTCTTGATTATCGTAGGTCTGACGCGCCCTGAATATCCCAAACTCCGCGTGCCAGCTCAAAGTCAGATCCTTTCTTCGACCGGTCGCCCCTTCAAGAAGCAGGCTTCTAGCTGCTTATATGAAGCGCAACAACGTCTCGGGGTGGAGACCCTGTAAGGGTGCAACACAAGAGTAGTGAGTAGCAGCAGTACACCATCAAGAAGCAGTAGGCTTGTTTTCGCCCGGGGCTGGGAGCGTAGTAGGAAGACTGCGGAAGGTCGAAGATACCCAAGTCGGCTTCTGATGCTTCTCCAGGAAACAACAGACCCACGACCATGGGGGATTTGCCGGTGCATCGGCAAACACCGCAGCTTGAGCTGCCTTCGGGATCTGAGCTCTGAACATGAAACCCTGGTAAGAAGGACTTCCAGGAACAGTGCTCCGGGGCAATACCGCAGTAGAGGCTGCAAGGGATACTTGTACCAGGCATTCAGACCTCTTTCCTCAAACCGAGACCCAAATAAGTCTAAACTCGGAGCAGATAGGAGTACCACAGAAAATTGATAAAGGCGCATGGGGTACCTTATCACATCACATGATGCCGCACACGCGCACATGGTAGCATATCCTCAAGTCCTAAAGAAGACATGCCAGGTACCCTATCGAAGCCGCGGCTTGAGCATGACGGTACTTAAAATTGAAGCGAAGCAATCGCCGCCTTAAGTTCCTAACGTGGGTTTGGAGTTCACGGTTTTTGAGATTTCTGGGAACCTTTTGACAGTTGGCCAGTGCCAACATCCAGACAATTTCACTCCCCCCTGCAGTAAACCCTAAACCTTTAAATCCTAGGCCCGAAACCTCCAGCGCCGCAAAAGGCGGCTGCAAGCTGTGCTTCGCGCCAGCTTTCGAAGGTAGCCCCCGCAGTTCATCACCGGGAGAAGGAAAACCTGACTTCAGGGGCTCAGGGTTTTGAGTTCATGGTTTAGACTTCAGGGTGAAGGGTCCCAAAAGTAAAAGACAAAACTCGAAGAGCCCGATGGACCACTTAATCCGCCGAGGCTTCGGCGTCAAGATCATGGAAGCAAGCGTGTTGTTTGGGCACGTGCCCTGGAGTTTCCCTCCTCCGTGAAGGGGGAAGGCGGCAGATAATGGGTGGCAAACCACAAATGTCTGTGCATCTGTAAATTTGCACGTGGGCCCGCAAAAAACCCTACAGCAGATATGGGACTTTCCGAAGATGGGGGGACCCTAATACAGTACCCTAAATAGTAGGATCCCTATCATAAGGACCCCAAAATAGGGTCCCCCGAATTTTCGGAAACTCCCATGTGGGTGGTTGTCGGGGTTATGGTCCCTTTTTGGGTCCCCAGTATAGTACGGCGCCTATGATTTATGGTACCCCAAAGGGGCCATAATTTTTGACAACCACCCATATAGATAGAGGAACCATATGGATAGAGGCCCTTATGGCCCTCTTGGAACCCTTATAGATCCCTTTAAAGGGACCCTAGGAAGCTAGGCAGCGGACGATGCCCGGAAGGCTGGCTCCGAGGCGAGTCCGCACAGCGGTCAAACGAAGGAACAGCTCTTACAATTTGGGTACGGCCCCCATACAGCCACAGTCTATAATGGGGCTATTATAGGGCCTAGTTTCGGGTTTCGGCGCTCACACTCGGACAATCCAGGCGAGGCATATGGTTCGGAGTTTCGGGTTTAGGGTTTTGTGGGTTATAATCACAAGCCTGACCTTTGGTTAGTAGGGAATGGAGGAATGAGGTATGATTATAACTACTATTACTACCATTCTTCCATTCCCTACTAACCAAAGGTAAGATAATCACAAGCCCGAGAGGCCATTATTATATGATCTTTATAGCAGGGACCTTCAATTTTCAAAACACTTTGGGGAATATTCCCAGGGCTCCTAGCAAGATCTTGAATTTTCAATACACTTTGGGGAATATTCCTTTTCCAGGGCCCCGTGGAAAACCTTCACCCTCTGCCCAACAGGAACAATGCCACAGTGTCAGTGGTACGAAGGTCTCTCCTATCGGACCTATCGTTTGCCACCGCGCTTTAGGATTGAATGTTTAGGCGACAGCCCCAAGAGGGCCCCCAAAAAAGCACATAAGCAAAAATAAGGATAGGGATATCCCATATAAACCCCCCTTATGATGAAGCTCAATAAGGTAGAGATATCCCTATAAAATGCGTGTGCTTATGTCCTTTTGGGGGTCCCTACCCGACTGACGCCAAAACTGTGAACCATTGTGCCGGTTGCCTCGTCAGAAAGTCCCGCAGGCGTTGTGGCCGTGGAATAAAGCCTTGCTGGTCTGTGGCAAGGAGGGAAGGATGTAGGGCTGGAGCTCTGGATGTTTGAGCTGTGAGGCTAAGGCGTTTAGAAATTAGTTTTGCAGCCGATTCTGTCACGAACCGAACCGGTGCAACTCAAGGAGAAGAACGGCGACCTCAAGCTCCAAACTCTTCTTCTTCTTTGCAGTCCGATGCTCGGTTCTTTTTGCGGCGGGCGGCTGACAGATTTGCATTCCGACTATCGCGATCCCAGCCCGAAGGTCCCAAAACGGAAGACCCGAACCCGAAAGAAAGCGTCCCGACATCTTGAAGCTCAGCCCTAAACCCTACAGGGCCCTACACCATAAAACACAGGGCAGGGGCCGGGACCCCGGGGAGCCGGGGCCTTGGCAGGGCAGAAACCCCGAAAGTTGAAAGCCAAAGCCCTGCGCCGGGGCCCCGGCTCGGAGGAGTTGTACTTTTGAAGGAACCTCGGCTTTTCAAGGGTACTCTGTAGGGGCTTTTTAGTAGTTAGACGAGGGTTCCTTTAAAGGTTTGAAGGGTTCGAAATATAGTATTGTAATTGAGGGTATATCATACTATAAATAAAAAAACATAAGGAGCCCCACAACCTTATTCTAATCAACGGGGCCCCTACACTGCTGGCTTTCAACAAAGCTTCCATTATTGGCCTTGTTACAGTCTAACTTTTGTATAGTAGTGAAGAGCCCTAAGCGGATAGCATTGGCGGCTTTTCAGGCTCAATAGGGTGCAGCTTCCATGGCAAACTCTGCGTGTGGAGGAGCCTGGCGACTAAGGTACTTCTGATTTAGATCGAGGCGAGGGGGTTTAGGCCAACCATGGTCAATTCACCTTTCGGCTGCACTGCAGAATGGGTTTACCCAAACCTCCACACCTATAAAAGGCTTGTATTCTACATACTTTTGGCAGGTAAGGGTTTCAGGGTCTAGTATGCTTCAGGGATCATTCATGAGAGATCCCTTCAGAGCCCTCGGCTTGATGCCCTCGGTCCCCCGGACTGTGGCACAAGCACTGCGACACCCACAGAAAGGTCCGAACCCTCAAAGGACTCAAAGGACACACTTGGGACTTTGGGCTTCGGGGAAGGAAGGAGCCGAAAGATGCTTTCAAGGTACTTGTGCAGCGAACATACGATGATATCCCCAATATGAGCGCCCGAACCACCCGCTACAAAAACAAGCATTTCTTGAATCCCTCCTTCCCCAAAACCCTACATGTTAGGTATTCTCAGCTCTCAGAATATGTCTTGGAAGGCCCCAAGACAGGCGATGCGATACAACAATCGTAAATGGAAGCTTTCGGAAAGTATGACGAACTGCCGAGCCTCTTGACGAAGATTGAGCACCTGCAACCTGGCAGCCCCGCACATCCGTAAAGCCTCAACCCTAAAGCCTGAACCCTAAACCCTAGTAACCCTGATGAAGCATCCCCCCATATCTCTGGGATGCGAGCTTCTTGAGGGTCCAGTCCTCGTGTGGAAACTTCGTCCTGCCAAAAGGGAGATGTCAAGCTGACATGCTAGGTACGGCGGTCCTCTTGTAGCATTAGGCTGGCTTGTCAATTCTGAAAATTTTACAGTGCGCCAAGCCCTACACGGCCCTACACAGCAAGCCCCTCCACGGCTCACCCGGCTTTTATCCTCCTCTTCAGGGATGGACCCAGACTATAGAAGCAGACTTCCCGCTTTGATCTGTGGACGTTTGGGCCCAGACCAGGCGTTCAGGGTTCGGGGTCCGGCATGCCCGAACTACATGCGCGGAAGAGGTCAAGTTAAGAAACCCCATTGCAAACTGTAGTTCGGTTGCAGCTGCAACTTACAGCCGGATGCTGCAGGGGGGAGGGGGGGTGCGCTCACCTTTTGCTGCGTTCTCGTCCTACTGTGAAGCGAGCGGCATGGTGGTGCTCTGCGAACGTGTGGCAGGCAGTCTCGGAACAGGACACAAGATCCGAAGGACAGCGACGTGGGTAGTTTTTGCTTTCCCCTCTTCCAACCCGTCATGTGAAAGGAAGGTAGCCTAGCCCAAATAAACATGCGCTCGTATAGGCTCGTCCCGAGAGCCGTATAAAGTATGGCTCTGCGAAGCCTGGAAGCCTAAGCGCGCCGAGCCCGACTGGCAACTTCGTCCCGCAGTTCGTCTCACAGGACAGAACACCGCACTAGAACAAGCCCTCTAAAGGAGAAGTACTTCGAGTTTAGAGGATTCCATTCGTCAAGAAGGCAATGCCGTAGGCGCTTGAGGTGTTCGAACTGTACCTCCAATGCTCCAATGACTTACCTTGGTTAGTAGGGAATGGAGGAATGGGGTACACATTTAACTACTGCTACTACATACCATTCTTCCATTCCCTACTAACCAAAGGTAAGATGAGTGTGCTTGCTAGGGGCTTATGGGGTTCGAGTGAGTTTCTATCAGGTTTCACCGGGGAAACCTGCCCGTCTTACTGGAGGCTACAGACGAAAGTCTCAGAATTCCTAACCCTAACATCCACGCAGACCCGAAACACAAAAAATCGGCTCTAAACAGCCCAAAGCCACGAGCCTCTGCTGAACAAGCTAGTGCCCCAAATGCTTGTGCAGCAACATCAATTGCTTTCCTGCGCATTCCCATGGTCAACCAATCCCAACTCTCCAGTCTGTAGGGAGTGGTCCAGCGCTTTCGAGCTAAGGGTTTATGGTTGTATCAGTGCTTAGGCTTACTGGTCGTCACTGCCCCGGTGGACGGCACATGTGCGCTCATCCCACAAACAGTTCTGGTTCTGGGAGATCTGCATCAGCGAGACATGAACATTGCAAATCCCGCATTGCTGAAACGGACCGAAGCCTGCGTGTTCGATTTGGGGTGTCGCAAATGCCCCTATGTCTTTGAGATTCCATGATAAACATAAACTCTGCAACCTAAACCTAACCACCCAGAATTCAAACCCTTGCTTGTCCGTCAGCTTCTGTCAGGAAGTCCTGCAGGATTCGAAATGTCGGTGGCAGGTTGCCACGAAAACCCAATCTGATTTGGGGTTTAGGGTTTCAGTAGGGTTTAGGGTTTAGGGTTTCAGTAGGTTTTTTTTTGCCTGGTTTGGGGTTTGAGTAGGGTTTAGGGTTTCAGTAGGGTTTAGGGTTTAGGGTTCATCAGAGAAGGTCATGACTGATGCGGGATACAGTTGCAGGGCTCCTGGCATCTTGCTCTCGGTATTTTGGGGGAAACCCTGCAGGGATTTGGGGGTTTCCGAAAATAGGGGGGGGGGGGGGCCTAACATAGTACGTACATAAGGACCCCCCAAAAGGTACCCCCAAACTTTCGGAACCTGGCATTTGGGGTTCGGGGCCTTGATCGCTGCAGAGTCTTTGAAAGGCTGGCTCCGGGCTTTGAGACGTCAACACTGCAACGAACATCGGTTCGGTGTGTACGGTCGGTATCTCTGACTGAAAGCCAAACAACGGAAGGAGAGATGCTTGGTTTTGCGATTCCACAATATCATCCCTACTTGGGGTACCGTAGTCCCTAATACAATCCCCTTGGCATAAACACCCATGTGCTTCGTACGAACCTTATACAGTTTGAAGACGAATACGGCTTCTGTTACTTTATATAGGCTCAGCGCAGAATCACGTTTAAGCTCGGAGCTGTCCCCTTGTCTAAACCCTGCAAGAACTGCCATGTCTTGCAGCTACATTGGGATTGAATGTCGCCACGTGTGCTGCCTACCTGACGCCTTCCAGGTTCCACCAGCCCCGTACGTACATTTGCAGCAGATATTGGCGGTTGCCTAGAACGTAAACTCACTCTTCATATGGGAAAACACTAATCAACCGCTGAGGCACTGAGCTCTCTCAGAAAGGTGTGATCGCAGCAACCCGACGAGTAAGGCGATTGTGCCCATGTGTCATGCAATATGTCTTGTGCATTCTGTGCAAGGAAAAGAGGGAATGCCTGAGAAACGGCACGCACGTGAGGACGACCCAGACAGTATTTGGGAGGCACATGGAACTGTCAATGCCAGGGAAACCTCGACAGAAGAATTCCCTCCCTTCGAATTGCCTGGTGCGGATGGCGTTCGCACGCAGCTATCGCAGTGGCAGAAGAGAGCTTTCCCAATGGGCTTTTTCGAATCCATCACAGTTTCATGTCTTTCAGACTGCCCAGGTATGATCTGGCTTCAGCACCTCTAAGCACACGAAAATCCCAAGCCACTAGGTCTCTGTGAATATGATCATGTGTCGTAGCGGCCCACTGGGCGATCGGGCGAAGGATCCATGCCAGCATGATCTACATTCGAAAGCCGCGGCCGTACCAGCCAGTGATCAGGCCGGGAGTCAAACCAAGAGATGCATCCAGTCTACACGAATTGGAAGAGAAATTCCTACAATTCTTCTGTGGCCCTGCATGCAAAAAGAAGTAGACCGGCAAACCCTGCATCACCAAAGATTTGCGTGCAGCGTCGACATCTACTCATGTGCATACGTATTCTGGACACCGACATCACCGGGCACCTTCCCCTACGTGCCTGAAGCGACACTGCACAAGCTGCGCAAACTGCCTGTTTACAGGGCTTGCGAAGCAAGGCCTCGGAAGTCGGTCTCCTACCTACTGTTTCCCTCAGAAACATCATCCCTGCTGTTATCAGCAGCATACTTCTGACCATCAGCAATGTATCAGCATCAGCACGACGACCACGCCATGCTCATCTCCAGCCTCGTCACAAGAATCATCATCATCATCATCGTGGCATTCAGGTCCACCTACATATCACATAACTGCGGCCGAAACAAGCAGCAGCTCCAGCAACCCCAGCACTGGCAGCAGCACTACTCTGTGGTAATTGGCACGAGCATCCATTGCAAATAGGTTTCTTCTCGTGTAACTTTAAGCATGGGCGTTGCCCTCTGTATCTCTCCGTTTGCATCTTGTTCTGCCATCGGCACCGCACCGCCCTCGTCACAGGAATCAATACCATCTTCATCGACAGCATCATAAGCAAACCAAGAAACTGTTCGCTACCACGCCTGATGTTCACTAGCACCATCCCCATACGTCTAAGCCCTGCAGAACTGATCAAGCGGCGTGCACGGCACGGCGGATAACAACAGCTTCGTTCAAAGGCATCCACGGTAATGATGGTAGCTGGGCCTCAGAGAGTAGCCCTCGGGTGGATATCATCTGCGGCATGGTCGTTGGTGTGTATATGTTTCCTTGAGGATGTCAAGCTCAACTCAGCTTTTTGGAAGAACCTGCGACCATCCTCAAGCAGAGTGGCGCCTTGTACTGAAAAGATTGCTCTGTCAAGCCTGTGCCGGGCTTCTCGCAGCTCAATAGGCCCTTAAGAGGGATCATTGCAAGGGCCACAAGATAGGGAAGCTGAAGTTCGAGAAACCACGCGTGTCTATGCGCAGCACAGAGGTCATCACGTCGGGCTCAAGCGCATGCGACAAGGAGCAGCAAGGCTCAGTTTTTAGAGGGTCTAGGGTCCCAGGGTTCTGGGGTTTTAAGTTTTTAAGGTAGGGTTTCGGCGCTCGCACTCGGACAATCCAGGCGAGGCATGTGGTTCGGACTCTGCTGAGTGAGACTTCACTAAGAGGAGCAGTCAAACATAAGCAACAATAGGGTAGGGTTTAGGGTTTAAGGCAGTGTTTCTGGTTGCCGTCGTGGTAGACGGCTGTCTTCGAAACGCGTGGGCTGTGAAATACACACATGCTCAGCTATTGTGCACAGTCCATGAACAATTTACGAATGAGCATGCGCGCGTAGTAGACACATACATATATTCCATGCATACGGACATTTGAAATCACGTAATTGTACACATGCGCCTCACATCTGCTGCTTCTTGTGTTTCTGCTGCCTTCGGGATGCAGTGCGCAGTCTGCACTTCCACAAGCTCGAAAGAGCTCGGCAGCGGTAGAGCACCGACATCAATTAGCAGCCATTTCGCCGCTTCGAGACGCAGACGTGCACGACCTTTTAACAAGGCCAAATTCGAGTTCAAACCATGGGCATACCAAGAGGGGCTCTTTAGACTTTAAACTCCTTTTTGAGCAACTCTGGTAAAGGCTCACCGAACTCGCTTCTGGTACCATGGGGGCTGGGCTGCCCAAAAAGATGCATGTGGATTGGGCCGCGAAAGCTCCATGGGAAGGGTTTCTACCGAGCTTACAAAAAGTTTGTAAGGTTTTCGAAGGCTTCTATACAGTCCTGCTTGTGTTTTGCATCGGGGTTTTGAGTACGCGGACGTTACAAGGCTTTTGCCTGTTTTGAATGAAGGCTTTCGGGCTTCACAGCAAGCTTAGGACTGCTAAGGCTTGTCAGGCTAAGGCTTACCTGAACCCCCAATAACCTACCTTTTGAATGCCTTATATAAGGAAACGATGGTAGGGAACCCTGTAGAGGGAGGTTTAAAAGGGTCCAGGTAGGCTTTTGAGGTGGTGCAGGGTCTCAGAGGTTTGGGTGTTTGAAAAGCGTGAGATTTCGGATTGAAGGGTTAGTGCTTCCAGGAGTGGAATTTCGGGTGTGTAGGATATTAGAACGTGGCGCTTAGGGCATAGGATTTGCGCTAGCAGGTATCCTTCATGCTTTGAGGACTTAATTTTGGAACTGAGCTTAAGTTTTAGGGGCGAGGAATAACAGTAGACCTGAAATGCAACCACAGGAGTCGGAGAGAACAAGGCACTAGGATGCGGCAGGCTGGAATGCCCTCAAATTTCAAACATTGTTTTGAGCGATAACCTACTCGGGAGGGGTGTAATCATGCATCTCGTGCTCGGTTGAAGGGGATCCCCCACCGAGGCTCCCAGCCTACTCCACATGACAGGGCAAAGCCTTCAACACCCTTCAGGAAACAGGCGACGGATTCGGTTCACTTCTCGTTCATGATGGTCCTGGTTGGGTCACCTGAAACAACAAGCAGTCATGAAAACCCAACTCAAACCCACAATTCAGATATCGCAGTGTAGAAGATAACGGTGACAGCCTGAGATATATACATATGTACATGTATGTATGAACATGTATACACGCACCTATATGGGTACATAATATATATATATATATATAGAAACAAGTAATATGTACAGTTGTATATGTATATTATTTACATGAACATGTCCCTGCATCTATCTATGTGCCTGCCTGCCGGTCTGTCTGTCCGTGCCTATACATTTGTATACATACACATCTCCTTATATAGAAATTTAATACTGCTACTGCTTGTTGTGCCTTGCACGCTACAGTAACCAAGACTTCATTTAGCGGGGCTTAACATGTGGGGAGTTCGTGGAACTAGGGTCACTTGTTCTATAGGTCCCCATAAATAACACGGCACCATTACAAAAAGAACCTTTAAAGGGACTCTAATGTGGAGAGCTACCCATGCAACACCGGGGTCAAACCCTATCAAGCCTTCAGAGGGGCCGGTCGAAGCCCCGTTTCGTACGTAGAGACCAAGGTCGTCTCTCCGGCCCATCCCAGAGGAAGAGGGTTTAGGGGTTGAGAGTTTAGGGTGACACCTGCCATTTTTACGGCCGAAGCTTTTAGCCCGACGTCCCGTAGCAAATCTCAAACCCTATGCCGGTCTTACCAGCAGACCACACGAACTGGGATCCGCATTCAAGAACCCCCTTTAAAAAAAAGGGACCGCATTTAGCGGAACCCTAGATTCATCTAGAGTCGGTTTAGAAAAGTCGGCTGCTGCCTGCACTCATTGCAAGTCCCTGCCTTTGGCTGGAGCACTGGGTAGGTGTTGCGTGTTGCGTGCTGCGTCTGCGTGTTTTGCAGAAGTTTTCACAAGCCCAGCCCTTTGGCCGCTAGCTGACTGCTATGTAATACTAAATGAACCAAAGAGCCTGAAACTCGAACCTCCAACGGGAGTTTCCAGGGTTCACGGTTTGGGATTTAGCAGGCTCCCTGAATTTGCCCTAAAGATGGGGCTCAGTTTCTGGAACACCGAATCCGAGAACCAAAACGCCGAACACCGGTTCTCCAACCTTCAATCAACTTCGTTCGATATTAGGCCGAAGCCCTGTCTCTACCGCCAATCTTAAGAACCGCATGTAACGCCATAAAGCCAGTAGAGTTAGACAAAATGGCGACAGGTAGGACACATCTGAATCTCTACATATCTATACATCGTAGGATTCTCAGTATAAGCCATAAGCTTCCCTAGACAAGCTACCCCCCCAATTTCAAAGACCCTCTCAACCCTTGCTTCTAAAAGTCATCTCAACAGACACACCCTTTCAAACCATTCGGACACCACAAAAAACACAAAAAGCACAAAACAACTGCTACGATCTGCTTCAGAAAGGCCAGTTGGGTTCTTGGCTTTCTCGAGCATGATCTGAGTTGGCTGATCGTTGGGATACCTGGCTGAACGGGTTTCGGCGCTCACAATCGGACAATCCAGGCGAGGCATATGGTTCGGAGTTTAGGGGTTTTGGGATTAGCGGTTATACTATGAGCAAAAAAGTGTGGGGAATATGGGGACTACAACGGGGTATTACCAATCTTTTTGCTGCGACCTCCATATCTCGGTTTGTTGGCTAGACCCAAGAGTAACCTAGGCACAAAAAGGGTGCCCTTTTTGGTTTAAAGGGGCTTATAAGGGAACCTGAACCCTAAAAAAGGGAATAAGGGCCTACTCTGGGTCCTAGTTGGGGATGAGGATCAAGGGCTTTAGGGCTCAACCCTAAACCCTAAAGACCAGGCTACAGGGTTTGTACCTCAGCTCTTGCTGCACTGCAGAGCTAGTTGAGAATCGTGCATCCACCTGCAGGTTTAATATAGGAGCCTCAATAATTGCCAATACTACTGTGGGGGTTCCAAAAAATATAATGGGCACCACAACCCTATTCTAATTATTAAGGCCCCTACATTACGGATTAGGGCTTAGCGCTTTGGCGATTCAGGTCTCTAGGGCTAAACGTATAATCAAATCAAGGCTTTTGAGCCTGGACCAAAAACAACATGTTGAGAATCTCCGCAAAAGTTAGCATGATAAGCAAGGCATATACCTCTGTTTTAACAGGGCCCAGTTGATAATGTAGAGGAGACCAGGTCCAATAAGACACAGCTCGAAGATCTCATTTCGTGAGGGGCTGAGTATCCTAGTCCAGCAGGGGATACCCTTCTGCGCTGAACTGTCGTAGGATTATCTACCCCAAAAAACAGAATCACAGTTCTGGGTTACGGGTCTCAAGCCATCTTAAGCCCTGAACCTTAGCTTTGGTTAGTAGGGAATGGAGGAATGGGGTACAATAAGAACTACTATTACTACCACTCTTCCATTCCCTACTAACCAAAGGTAAGTTATAGGAATATTAAGGCCCCTGTATTACAGTACCCCTTTAGATCCCTTATAGTAACCCTTATAGACCCCTTTATAAGGCCCCTTTCATCCCTACTAACCAAAGGTAAGAACCTCTGCTCAAGAAAGCCTAAAGTTCTGAACCAAAAGGTCCCAGATGCAGCTCTAAGATGTCTTGGCAGAGCTGTATACACTCCTCGTACTTGCAGGACCTCGGCTCTGCCGCAAGCGTTTTAGGGTTTAGCGTTTAATTAATGGTTCAGGGGTTCTTGATTTGTTCCATTGCCAAAGCCCGATCCGGAATAGTACGGACAAGCAGCAACTACACCACAACCCCCTCAACCCTACAAGAAAGCTAGTATTGTGAATAACAGAACAAGTGAAGAGGAAACATGTAGCGGCTTACCTCTCACACATGCGGAAGCAAGCAGGGTCCTGATACTGTATGATTACATGTCTGCGTACCCCCCAAACTGCATTCTGCTAAGAAATGGAACCCCGAACCCCTCAAACCTGAAATGCCGCAAGGGCTTTGAGGTTGGCTGTGTCACACATGGGAGTTTCCGAAAATCAGGGGTACCTTATTTGGGGGGCCTTGTTACAAGGATCCTACTATTTAGGGTACTATATTAGGGTCCCCTATTTTCGGAAACTCCCACATCGGAGAAAATGCAGCAGCTAAGGCTTAGGGCTTAGGGTGCAAGGTTTAGCAGTCTTTGGGTTTGGGAAAAAGCTGTAGCTGGAAGCTTCCATGTGCAAGTAAAACACGGACCTGAATAAATTAGAATACGGTTTGGGGGGTACACGGACATGTAATCATATAGTATCAGGGCCCATGTTTCTTACGCATCAGTTACTCAGACTTACCTGTTCCATTTTTCAACATAGTCCCAGCCCTCGGCCGGGGTGTAAGGTGATGGGTGTGTCCTGAAGGACCAGAGGCAGCATCAGGACCTTAGACTTTAATGATTATTCCTTGCGAGGTAGACTACTGGATAGTTCTATCAAGGAACCATGAGGGGATCTTATTATTGCTGCTTTGCGATCTCTGTATGAGTCATCACAGAGGCAAGGTATGGTAGCAATAGCCAACACTATTGATATGAAACGTCGGTATGCGCAAGGGTGATATAGCTTCTTATTCCAATGTCTTCTCCGAGCATCTTCTGTGCCTCCAAAGCCTTGTGATACCTTGGATCAAAGTCAGAAGCGTTGAGCGGGTGCAACCATGACCCAACAGCTTCACCAGGCAGTTCCGCAGCTCTGTGGGTCGGACAAACCTATGTCCAAGCGACATCTCACAAGTTCACTAACAGCCTCAAGGTACGCCGCATGCCTCGACAGAAGTCACGTGACTTCCATTCTGACTTGTGGGCTGCCATGTTGCATTTCCTTAAGATCGATCTGCTCCTGTGTGGCTGGGTCGCACAGAGGCGACATAGATGGGCTGCGCCAACCTCTTGTTTATGTCTTCCGGGTTGAGCGTTGTTGTATGGGGTTGGGGTCGATGGGTGAGCACATGCCTGATGTGTGGCTAAGGCCTGGCGCCAGTTGACATCCTCGAGCAATCTACCCCCTCATCGGGCCCTTCACGGGATGGAATATCCTAGGCCAGAAAGGTGAAAGGTTGCCACTCAGCCCCAAAGATCTGCAGCCCACATGAGGGAAGCCCGGCTCTTTTGAAGCCATCAACGCACAAATCCAAGAGGACCTCACAGTCCGACGGCCCAGGGCCCAGTCTCACAAGTACAACTTGCAAGAACTAAAGGACGATAAGCGGATATAGATAAATCTACCAGCTCTTATGGCCCCTAAAGCAATCAACGTCAATTAAGAGATTAAAAAACAATGACTGGTTATTAAGACCCCGTATAGGAAACCCTGGCAAGGGCCCTTCTATTGAGTGGCTCGACCCGGCCTCGTGAGGTGTGAAACCGCAAAGTTCCACCTGACAGGCTTTGGGTTCGGCTGTTGGGCTTTCGGGCAGGTCAGGCAGTCGAGCTCGCAGTGGTCCGAGCTTTAGGTAGAAATTGCCTCTGGGACTTCGGGTGTGAGGCTTGGGGGCTTGGGGCGTCGGGTTTAGGAGCACTACTACCACAACGACCACTGCTACAAGTAGTACTAACAAGGCTGGTAGGGTGCTTCTGAGGAGAATCATGAAGCTATGAGTGTGCTTCCTCACGGCTTGGGGAGCTGGGGATCCTTTCCCCTTGACCCCCCGGAGAATAAGGATCCTTCCCGAGCATCTATGGGAAGCTCCCCAATATGTGCTTACCTGCTTCGGGTTTGGGGGAAGAGTCGGCGAGGGGGTGACTGGCATGCCAGGATCGGCCCCAAGCCTCGACTTGCACATTCACGTCATACTACGCATAGTATTAGTATATCAAGGGACTTAGAAGGACATGTATGTACTAGGTAATAAGCCTCCGATAGTAACCATAGGGTTGTCGACCTTTTCTGCATCTGGGCTCTGCGTCTGCGTGCCGGTATGTCGCTGTAAGCCGTAGCAGACCTTCTTTATCCTGCTTTGTTCATTACTGCATGCTGTCTTCCCACCTGCCCTGGCGCCCTCAGACCTTTACTAAGCCATGCTGCGAAAAGAAGTAGTAGCTAGCAGCTTCGCTGCATTTCTATTTTCAGTAAGTTTTGTGATTGTAGCCCGGCCTGCGACGGGTTTGTGTGGCCATCAGACAATTTTGGTAGAACAACACTATACTATTGGTCAAGAGATGTTCCGATTCACCACCAGCGCTGCAGCTGGGAAAGTAGTGTAGGAGGCATAGCATCGCTTAGCAGCAAGCGGCCTCCAGATCTCGACCCCGGCGATGGTGACGGGATCGACATGTAATGAGATGCTGAGGCAGCTGTGCTGGTCGCCCCACCTCCCATGGTCCGTGTGGTGCGGTCGCCCACAGTGGTGCGGTCACCTGGAGTGGTGCGATCTCCTGGAGTTGTGGGAGGGTAGTGGGGAGAGTGGCCGATGACCTGCGGCGGTGGGCTGCAGGAGGCGTGCCGGCCCTCGTAGCCATCAGGTCTGGGGCTCCGATGCCGAGATGTGAGGAGGCATGGAGGGCTGAATCTCGCCGAGTGCTCTTCGCGGCTCGCACGTGCGTTTGGGGGCCGGAAAAGAGGGAGACGGAGGCCACCGTTCTTTTGTACCTTGGCCTCCGTCCTGCTGGGTATCTCCTCAGGCTGTCCCGCACTCATGCTGGAGTCAGATGTCCAATGCCATCGGACGGAGTTGCCACCCTTGGCAGAGGATCCATGAGCACTGTTCTCCTGTGCAAAGTCAGACAGATGTCGAAAGGCCACTCGTGCTGCTCTTCTTGTCTTCTTCTCCGATTCTCTCACTGTAAAAGAATTTCTCTTTAGAGCTTTAGATGTCTACCCAGTCTACCCCCCTTATCTCCGCTCAGTGTCTGTTGAAGCCGCGGTTATGTCTCGATGGAAACATGTGTGTGTATGCATGCATTCATGTATGTACATATGTAAGCATGCAGACACATGCACAAACCTAAATGGACAGATACATACACAGACAGATGCACAGATGGACAGATGGATAGATAGACATCCAAACAGGTAGACAAATACATAGGTCGATAGGCAGACAGACAGACAGAC
Organism: Symbiodinium sp. CCMP2592; assembly: GCA_905221615.1. Classification (NCBI taxonomy): domain Eukaryota; class Dinophyceae; order Suessiales; family Symbiodiniaceae; genus Symbiodinium; species Symbiodinium sp. CCMP2592. The sequence goes on along the minus strand of CAJNDT010005893.1, from coordinate 381,890 downwards.
AGATACACGACATGCTGAATGGGCGGAGGTCCTTCAACTGGATCCTCAGGGGGAAGCAGTCCGGATGAGGAGCAAGAGTCGGGTTCACATAGACAAGCCGATCGAATCGGTCGTAGACGACATAGTCGTCGGCACTGCGGCCCTCCATGTACGTCGTGATGTCCATGTGCCAGTCCAAGCTGTACTCGATACTGATGGGTGCCTGCAAAAAGGGAGAGCTTCCGAAAATAAGGGGTACCTTATCTTGGGGTCCTTATACCAATGATCCCACTATTTAAAGTAGTCTATGAAGGTCCCCTATTTTCGGAAACTCCCAAATGACCAACGGTCTATAGGCACGAGCGCTGCCAAACTCCACAAGTAAGCATACCTCTGTTTTAGTAGTATTGGGGCTTCAGAGCCTGATGCAAAACCATAACCCACAGTATATTGCCCATACTTTATAATATAGGTTGTATAGTATATATAACACACACATAAATATAAATATAAATATAAATATAAATATAAATATAAATATAAATATAAATATAAATATAAATATAAATATAAATATAAATATAAATAAATAAATAAATATATATATATATATATATATATATATATATTTAACATAGTACCTGGTGGCTCTAGCCCCTGGCCTGTTGGGCTTCAGATCGGATAGGTGCTGGCATGTTGGCGTCGCAACCTGGGGGGGGGGAAGCACAGAGACTCTCGAGGTTTAGGGTTTGGGGTCTACGCTCTCGCACCTCGGACACACCAGCCCGAGAGTTTAGGGTCTATGGTCCAGGGTTCGGCTCGCACTGAACCTTAAACCCCAAGAGCTTAAATCTGAAGTGGCATTCTCAAAAAACAGAAACAAATCCATCTTTGCAAGGGCCATCAACCCCGTGGGCGCATGGCCCCCCCATGTGTTATGGGGATTTGTGGGAGTGTGACACAACAACTGGTCCCCCCTGAACGGTCAAGCGAGATATATTGGACTATGAAGAGCTGTAGGGGTGTGCCACTCTCTCTCTTTCTCTCTCTCTCTCCCTCTCCCCCTCCCTCTCTCTGTTTAGAGGGCACTCAGTTGCCTGTCAGGCCTCACGAGCCTCCTCGCAACGGGTGGTGGTCCCTAAGCCCGGAAACCGAATGTTATGCCGCCACCCTCACAAACGAAACAAGATAACAAACATCTTTGCCCATGTCGAATCACTCACGTTGAATCTGCATGGCGCCCAAAACCCTGGACCCCAGACCAAACGCCCATGATCCTGAACCCTAGACCAGAAATGCCAAGAACCTGTACACCTAAACCCAACCCTAAACCCGGGACTCGAAACCCCGAAGCAACAGCCAGAGGAGCCCATAACTTCATAGACAACAGTCGGCTCTTGGCGACCTTTGACCTGACATACAGTGGACGCTCTTTGGGTTTGTAGGACTTTATGGTCGAGGGTTTAAGTTCATGTTTGGGTTTAGGCCTTAAGTTCTTGTTCAGCTTCTTGTCTAGGTTTAGAGTTTAGGGTGTAAGTTCTTGTTTGGGGTTTGGGGTTTTGGGGTTTACGATGGTTTAGGGCTTGGCCAGTATACCTGCAGCGAGCCTGCTTTCTTGGGTCTGTACAGAACGAAGGAGCCCTAAACTTGTGGGAGTTTCCGAAAATAGGGGACCCTAATATGGTACAGTAGGATCCTTATTATAAGGACCCCAAAATAAGGTACCCCTATTTTCGGAAACTCCCATGTAGGTATTTGGGACTACAGCTCAGGTTGCAAAAAAGTCGATAGGATATCTTCATAGAAAAGAGGCACTCAAAGTTCAGACTTTTATTCAATCAGCAGTCTGGGATCTCAAAGTAGCAAGTTTACTGTACTTGATGAGCAATATGTAGTACGTAGTAGTTCTGTAATGGCAACTCACATTAAGCTCCATACCATGAACCCATTTGAAGAGGGCTCATCTTTGGTTTTAAACACTTCGAGGGTGTACCCCGAGCAACGATTTGGGAGTATCCGGATATAGGGGACCCTAATATAGTACCCTCAATTGTAGGATCCTTACTCTGAGTATCCCAAACTAAAGTACCCCTAATTTTCGGAAACTCCAGTTTGTGAACCGGTACAACTACCCTTAACTGCTATCCCAGATTGCCACCTAGAGCAGCGCAAACGCTGACATGGTGCATGCAAACATGGCAATCACAGCAGGGAGACTTCATGATTTCATGCCATGACATGACAGAGTTTGCGAGCAATGCTTGCCGTCTTTTTACTTGGAGTTGACGGGAAAATACAAGGGCCCAGGGCCGGGGGCCTGGGTTTAGGGAAATGCTCTTGCCGAGCTTCTTGGACCGAAGAAGGCCCCAAACTTTACCCTCTACGAAAAACCAAAATCCTAAGCCCGAAACAGTGACAAACTGTGGATTCTGGTAGGATTGAAGGAGCTTAACGACTTTCGAAGGTTTGCCTGGCCGTGCTTGGGAGCATAGAGCCCGAAACAACAACACGGTCTTGGATAGCTCATGAAAACCATACTTGTCTGCATGACTGATGCAAGATTGAACCTATTCAGGAGGGAAGCCTGTCCACTGTCACAACCTGGGAACATAGAGCCCTAGGCAAAAACTTGATATAACTCCGCAAAGAACTGTACAGTTGGGTGTCTCATGAGAACCAGCAGGATCGGCTTGATTGGTGCAGGCACAAAAATCAGGATTCAATCTACTCCGGACTCAAAAACTCCCGACATGAAAACCTTCGTCTGAGCGACGAACCTACACAGCGAATCAAAGACATTTCAGCATGCTAACCTTCCGAAAGCCACATCCTGGACGCAAGACCCCTAAACTCCCTCTTCGACACACCAAAGCTATGGTGACTTGGCCTGGAGGTCTCCGATCTTCCGACAGACCATGCCCCGCAACTGTTGGTGGGTGGCATCAGAACACATGACCTGCTGTGGCTTTTTGGTATATTGAGGGGTTTCTTAACCATAAGGATCAGTTTTTCAGGTGTTGCGAGCGGGTTGAGAGGGATTTTTTCTGGTATTTCTCGGCCTTAACGTTTTGCCGTCGAGAAAATGATCTATCTCTGTCACTGTCGTTATCCCTCTCCCTCCCTCGCCCGCAGATCGTTCAAACGAGACATGCCTCAGCCTCGGGCCCAACAGCAGTAATAATCATGCCAGCAGCAATGACAACAAAACTCTTACTGATAATGCTAACAAGAATAACAGCAGTGATACAAATAATAGCAATGATTATACTCATAATAACATACGAACAATATAGTTCAAGGACACTTCGCAGGCGTTTACACCCACCCTGAGACTCAGCTTGCAGACGCGATGAGTTTGCCATTCCCGCATATTGCACAGGCTCACAAGACCCGTGCTCAGCAACTCGCAGGAAACCCTGGCGACCTGCAAAACGACGGGCCTAAATAATTACCAATACTGGATCGGTGAGCTCTGCTTCGTTTCACCTTTGCATTTTTGGAACGAGCCATGCTTGGCACTTCAGTCCATCAGGAAACAGGAATACTGTTTTGCGGGTTCCTTATTATGACTATAGTATAATATACCCCCAAACCCTATTCTACTCGTTAAGGCACCTACATGGGCTGCATCGAAAGCTTTTATGCTTCGACTCTTTCGCCTCCGAAGCCCCGGCAGCAAGACACGTACAATCACAAGACGCTGTCCATAGAGCTTGAAAACAGTCACTGATTGAAACCATAATGAGAAGCTTCATATATTCTGAAAGATATTCCGTGATTGAGGGGTTTCGAAAGGAAAAGCGCCAGGTCAGTGCAGCAAGCCTTCGAAACAGTCGTTGAAGTCTTCACAGGGCCCACGCATCAAGCCCAAGCTTCAGGTGCGCTTTCAGAAAAGAGGGGCCCCGCTAATATAGGGGCCTCAACAACTGAACATGGTTTTGGGATGCTTCGGGGTGTATTACATATAGTGGAATAAAATCAGGAACACCGAAAGCCTTAATAATCAATCTGTAATATACCGATGGCACTAGTACTAACATTCATGAATGCAATACTGGTAATAATAATAATGACAATAACGCTAACCAACATATTTGTTGTTGTCTGTGTAATAACAAAGACTACACAAAAACAAGGTAGCACTACAATCATACGAACACAAATAACCCTAGCAGCAAGGCCAAACGGAAGACGGAGGCCTCACGGTCGTAAATTCGGCAGAGCCCCTGGCGGCCGCTGGTAGGCTTGATAACTTTGGGTTGATCCAGGGCGATAAGGATTTAAATAGGGCGGAAACAGGGTTCAATCTTTAGTTTACGTAGTGTGATGCCCAGCAGACAGCAATGCACCCTATCCCACACATGAGCCGCATAGGGTATGGGAAACCGAAGACACAGAATGAAGCGAGCCTGCAACCGGCTTGTGAGGTTCATGGCATCGCCGATGCAGCCAAACCTCAAGTAACAACTTCTTCTCTCAAAATCTCACCCATGAAGTCTTAATTCTGAACCGTACGACCCTACACCAGAAAGAACCTTGATTCACAAATCTTAACGATACGACCCAAATTTTTAAGCCACAAGCACCAACAAACTTATCCCTGGATGCGACAAACCTACAGCTCTAAAGTCTAAAGCCGTCATGGATTACAACTGGCAGTGCTTGGAGTGTAGGGCCCATCAGAACCCTTGGCAAATCCCAACTTGCAGCTTCAAACCTGTGCACATCCTCGACATGCACACCTGCGAACCTATGCCCAGATCGTTTTGGCAGAGTCGCCGAATCGCCCAAGGGACGAGCCCAGAAAAGTCGTCTGTCCGTTTATCATTCGAACCCTAAACCTTACCTTCAGAGCAAGAAGCCCCCAGCACACCTCTAGTTGAGTAATGTAGGGGCCTGAACAATTAGAACAGGGTTTTGGGTCCATTATACCATAATTATACCAAGGAACCCCCAAAATATTGGTAATTATTTAGGCCCCTACAGCCCCTAGAGTAAGACGAAGGAGCTCAAGTCCTACACCAAGCACAGGCTTCCCTAAACCTAAATCTCCAGCTCAGCAAATCTACTCCTTTGCTTGCAGCTCCCAGAATCGGCGAGCCATTGAAGGCAAAGGGAGATAGAGAGAAAAAGAGACAGAGAGAGAGAGAGAGAGAGAGAGAGAAAAAGACAGAGAGAGAGAGAGAGAGAGAGAGAGAGAGAGAGAGAGTGTGAGAGTGTGAGAGTCAGAGCGAGCGAGGCAGGGAGGGAGCGAGGGGAGGAAGGGAGTGAGAAAGAGAGTCGTGGAAGGCCGAAGGCCTAAGGCTTGCATGTGGCAGCCCGAGTCACTTCATCTTTGTGTGGCTGCCGATGTTGCCACACAGGACTTCCCCAGTGTGGATGCCGACGCTGAGCTGCAATGAGCTTTCTGAAAGACCTGCGGACACCGTTCTGTGACTTCCCTCCCCGAGACTGCATCCCAAAATTAGCTTTGGGATTATGCTCTTGGAGCTGTGGTTTGCATCGGGGGTGAACCACCACAGTCAGGTTCGCTATGGCGGCCTCTAAGACTTTCAGGCCTGTCTTGATAGAAGCTTGCGGCAACAAGAACCCGCACAGTTTGACCAGCCCCGCCGCTGCCTCTCTGCCACATATACAGACAGATTGGTTGCAACAACGAGGACATGTCGCCACGAGTTGAACGCTTCCGGAAGCACTGTGCTGCACTGTTGCCATATGCAACGTGATGCAAGATTTCTTGACAATCACGTTCCCAAACGATTCCACAGCATCTTAGTACACTTAGACGTGGATTTAGTGCGCCATAATACAACATCCAAATCTAGCCTGACAGAAAATAGAGGGCCCTGATAGAAACAACCTGAGATAGTAGGATTTTGGAGAAGCCTTACTCCACATAGTGTTACACAACGGAACAGTACTTGGAGGCTCTGTTGAGTTAGCAAAGGCCAAAGCTGTACAGGTGTTCCCAGGGATAGCTACGGAAACTTCCTATTTCCAAAGAGCCTACCTACAGGCACACCCTACGACGAGTACTACCTGGTGTGCTGGACCCGGCCCTTTGCAACAAGAGCTGCATGGGGAACCCCAGAAATTCCCAGTTCAACATAACTCCCCACTCGTCCCGAGCCGCCTAAGCTCTCCAAGTGATCTGCGATGTCGGCACGCAGCAATGTCATACCCTGCCCACAGGCAAGTTGGTGTGCTGCAGAATGATACCCTTGTGGCAAATCTGACAAAGCCCAACTGCAGAGTCTGCCGGCTGCCAACATGTCGGAATTCACCTAAAACATCCGACGGAAGAGTTAGGCACTTTCGAGGTTTCCATTCCCCGGGCTGCGGACATCATGAACCGGAGGATCCGAAGGCCTTTCGCTGTTGAAGGGCGCATTCGCAGGCTTTCGTCGCATGGTCCTCGATGTCGCTGGAGGCCTGGGAGACAAATCCAATATAGGAGCCTTAACAATTAGAATAGGGTTTTTGGGGTATAGTATACTATAATTTTCCTAAGGAACCCCCAGAATAGTATGGGTAATTAATTAGGCCCCTATAGTACCGGCCGTTTCTGCCGGTCATGGTGGCTGATTTCTGTCAGGGGGCTGAACTGAAGCAGCCATTATCGGGGTGTATAGCGACATAATGTGCAATAATCTTGCACATACCCAAGTATGGAAACTCGAACTGAGCTCCTTAACCAGAACTCTTGTACTGGAGCCGTGTGTCAGAGCCCGGTAATAGCTGGTTTCTCCGAACACTTGGATATACAAACGCAAAGGCTTTCAAGCGACTCCAACGCTCCTCAGCTTAGGTGTATTGCTCAAAGTAAGATATGGTTGCACGAGCAAGGCTCCTCTAACAAATAGTGCTGTAGTGTACACACAGGCTTTTCCCGAAAACCCCAATACAATGGATCCTTGACTACGGGAAAGGTTGGAGGTTTCTGAGATTCTGCCGAGGCTCATTCCAGTAGACCAAGAGGCCGTCGTCAAGAATCTCTCCTTTTTGCAGAAGCTCCAATTGCTTTGGCCCGCTTGTAGGGATCCGTTCTAAGCTTCGGGCATAGGTCTAGGCTCCTCGCTAAAAAGAAAACTTGTCGTATTGGTACGGGTCGGTAGGGGTCATGACATGTAGTTGTGGAAGTAAAAGAACAGTGTCCGGGACGACATCTGTACGGGCATCTGGTTCTCATCAGTCGTAACTGTTAGATCCATGGATGCATCGGAGAGGATGTAGTGAAACGGATACGACATGTAACGTGCAGGCAAAAGAACTGCGCAGACAATGAGATACGAGTACCACAATCAGGCCACAAACTGTGTGTTCTGGATGTGCTATAGCAGCCTACATAACTACCAGAATCATTGATAATATTCCTCGGAATCCCATTACGGTTAGACCGTTAGACTGAGATTCTAGTTTCTAATCCCCCATGATCCCCCCTGTGACACTGTGGTCGGGCATTTGTTTTGGCCAATTGGCACAGCAGGGAACGGTAGTAGGAAAGCATGCAGGTTCATGGTCCCATCGTCCGCTGAAACTAGAACCATATGGGTTTAGGGAGAAGGGTTTAGGCACCGAATGAACTTAACTTCGATTCAAGCTCCGGTTTCACTTATGACCCTGTCGGACCCTGAACCGCACAACAAGTAAGTTTCCCTGACGAGTGGCCAATGGAGCCGTCATTCTGCTCCACGATGGACGTCATGATGATGTGGAACCTTCCGAACTCCGAGTATAGCATAAAACAAGCATAGGGTCGACAGGCTGCATCCTACGCAAAGGTTCGGTAGACATAGGGCACCTGAACGGGCACACGGTACACTGCCACCTTTTTTGATCTTTGGGCAGCAGCACCGGCAACTCTTTCGAGTTGGCTTCGGTGAGGCTCCTGAACCCCAACCCAGGGTTCTTGTTAAGGGATTTTATGTAAGTTACCATCATACCATGCCATTTACTATTATGGCAACTTAAATTTGAATATGTCAAATGCTTTAACAAAGCCACAGTACAGGTCTTCAGTGCTCCAGGGAGGTCAGAGTACAGAAGCCATCCTACCCACCTGAGATGCAATGTGAAGAACTTTCCCTCCAGACTCAGACATCATACATGACCCAGGCCCTCCAACCGTAAATTTAAAGTCAACGGAAGACTACTCCCTGACCCCTGAACTTTGCAAAACCTGCCCCCAAAGCCCATGTCCGAAAACACAAAAAGTCAAAACCTTTATGACAACATTTAAGGCAATAGGGGTTTAGGATTTAGTGGCCTCTTGATCACCTCGGCCACCTCCTCCTCGCTCAGCTTCAAACGGTTCAAGTCCCGGATCCCGGAGAACATGATTGTGACCTTGGAGGGTATTAGTTATAGGATTCCCTTACAATAAAGGGTCCTACGGGCCTACTATAGGCGTTCTAATACGGTTTTTTCTTAAGGGAAGGATTTCTGACAAAAAAGGTCTTAAACGGGTCCTGCGAGGGTTTTTAGGGCGTGGGAGTTTAGGATTTCTAGAGAATGAGCGTCCTGTAAGGCTCGAGGGTTTTACCACATAGGGCCGAGGGATTTTAGGGTTCAGAAAACTCGCATTTCGGCTCGCAGGATTGGGTTTGTGGCTTGGTGCTCAAATCTCAGGATACAGCAGGGTTTGGGGTTGGGATGTGGGCCTAAGATCGTGCAAGCTTACATTAAAATCGTAGTATCTATTGCTAGAGCAGCAATCTCCATTTCCAACGCCTCCAGGCCTGGATAGGATTTTGGGCTGAGGGTTTTTAAGATTCAGGCTTGCTGTAACTCCTACAGAGTCTGGCTCTCCGGCAGTGAGATTGAATTAAAGCACCCGACACCCCAAACCGCACTTGTGCCGAATCCCTAGCATCCCGTAGCCACTGAGGCTGCGGCCACGCGATGCTTTACATGGAGTCGCGTTGCTCCACACTCTCCATACACGATGCGGTGCACGACTGCCTTGCAGGTCTTGACCGCAGGGTTTCTAACACGCCCAGTAGATTTCGGAAGCTTCAATGAGACTGGAGGTTGAAGGTGAACCTGCTGTAAGGACCGTTGGGGCAACGACACATGAAATCTCTCTATTTACATAGACAGACATGTATTTTGATAATTTCTAGACACCATGCATGTATACAGCCCTACCTACTTACCCATCCGTCTTTCTGCCTGCCTGCTAGCTAGCGGTCTACAGATATGCGGATATGTAGATGTGTCTGTGCTTTTGTGTGTGTGAGAGAGAGAGTATGTGTGTACATACATACAAACATATATATATATATATATATATATATATATATTCTACACACACCGAAAAGCCACTACAACGACGCTGGCAAATACAGAAAAACACTACTGCCAGCAAGGCATCCAGAGGGGAGCAACAGCGGCACCCCTAAACCTAAGACGAAACCAACCATGAACCCTTGCCAAACTTGAAATCCTTAACCTTAAACCCGAAACCCCAAAATCCGAACCCTAAAACCCTAAACTAAACTCAAAACCCGAAACTCTCAAGCCCCAAACCCCTAAACCCGAAACCCTAAACCTCTAAACCCTAAATTTTGAAACCCTGAACCCCGAAACCCTAAACCCTCAAGCCCTAAACCGACCCACCTCAGGGATGAAGCGCGAGAAGGCAGAGATGCCACAGAGCAGCTTTCCTTGTGAGCTTCGGGCATTCTCCGCGTTGAGGATATCGGGTTTAGGGTTTAGGGAATACGATATCGGGTTTGGGTCGAGGGGAAGTTTAGGGTCACGACTCAGGCTGGTCAGAAGGTACTATAATGGTCATTGTTACCATACGGATTTTTTGACGGTGGGGCTCTAACAAGAATGCACGATCCGCAAACCGAAAGCCCCTTCGAGCCTCAAATGTAGGCAAACATTAGCACTATCAGTCTGATGTCTCCAATCCAAGGCACTAAATGAGCACTCATAGGCTGCCACATCCTTGATGCAAGGACCTTGCTTTGGCAGGGTTTTGGTGGAGGGCGTTTTCATTTGTGGCAAAGTAGCATGAAGGTCAACATGCAGCCAGTCCTACTAACCCGAAGCCCTACAAGCACGGGGAGCGGGGCAAAATGAGGAACGCCCAAGCTCATGGTGTTCTAAATCCAAAGGGAGGGGCTGATTCAACTCGGAGTTGTTGGGACCTGGCCACCAAACAGGTTACCTGTTTATCACTTGCTGGATCATGCACTGCAAAAGCCGTTAAGGCGTACAGCCATACCAACAAGACCCTAGCAGGGGCATACAACAGCAACAAGACTTCGTTGATGCCGGGGATGACGAGGGCGAGCACGACCACATGACGATGGCACGATGATGACGGCGATGATGGTGACGATCGCGATTGTGGTGATTGTCATGATGACATGATGAGGCAGATGAGCATCAAGAGGTCCATACCGGCGGCACAATGCCGCTTCATTCCTCACAGACTCCAGAAGAATCTTCAGCCCGGAACCTTAAACTTCAACTTAAAAAGGTCGCTGAAACTCATAATCTCAAGTGTAGCCCGACGCTCCAATTAAGTTTCAGAAGCGCCATCATTCATGCTTTCGAAAGCTTGAAGTCGCAAAACCAGAATTTCTGTGTCCAAGTGGCGCCCACTCCTTGGCATGAAGCCTGGGTGTGGGTTCGGGGTTTATGATTGAGGGATGGCGCCAGCAGGATGTACCGTTAAGGATTACGGGTCTGCGTGATGTCCACATGTCCTTGTGACGTTTAGCCGCTATATTTATTTTGCTACCGTGAGAATTTCCTGGGATCTATTCTTGTTTCCAAAGTATCCAGGCATGAAGACGTAGATGAATCTTGCACTTGCTGTACACATCAGTAGACCCTGGTGCGTGAATTGGGCGAGTCAGGATTGGGAATGGACGTGTCGAGGTCCCATCCTATCGTGAAGGAAAGGCATGTGAAGGCTTTGCAAGAGGAAGGGTGCCACATTGATGATGCGTTGTTGAGGTGCGGAGTCATAGTCGTGACGGCGCCTTCTTGTATTTCTGACAACGTCACAGGGGACCTCCATCAAACAGGGAAAAGACATGTGGTTGCTTGGCTGCACGGTCGAGCCTGAAACACTGCTTGCCGCATGAGATTGGGCCCTGGAATCAGCAGGTCATGGCAGTCATATAGGGCGATAATAGGGGGCTTTCATAACCACCAAATACTCACAACATCCTGTGGTTCAAAAGGTATGCTGCCTTTGCACCACATTCTGCCACGCTGGAATGCACATGCTTCTAGCTTACACGTTGGGAAAATGAACTGCTCTCTCCAGGGTCTGCGAATGCTCGAGCTTGAGACTTTTCGTTCGGATGTGGTTGGGCTGATGCTTGAACAGGTTCTCCTTACTTCCAGGCCTGCCAAGGAGACAAGGAACAGTCAGGATCGCGAACGATCTCGCTGAAGCGCTGCATATCATTGCCTCGGATTTTGGCCGAAAACCATGCCGAAAGCAAAATCATCGGTTGCCTGGCGATTTCAGATAGTCTGAACAAAGATGCTCTATGTACCTGGCTAACAGCACTCCGTGATTAAGGAAGGCATCTTCAACTTTATACATAGGGCTTCCTATCAACGTCTCAAAGGGCATGAGTGTTTAAATGTGATACCACAGCCTGTCCAGCGGCTCATGCGCTGGAGGGGGTCCGACACCGCCCAGGCCAGCGTTCCACTGATGAACACGCAAATGAAGCCGATGCCGAAGAAGATCAGCGACGCCGAGATGCGAGCCTGACAGCGCAATTTCTGATCTACATCTTCGTGTCGCGGAGCTCACAAAATAATCCTGCACCCCATGTCCGGGGGTTCAGGGTTACATAGAGTGAAAACGGGCATCTGACTTGCTTGTGGATCTGTGGATTCAGGCCCAAACGGTGTTTGCTTGGGTATCTTACCATGATACGGGGCAAACCAATGGAACTCTTCAACCCAAGACCAAGACTGCACTCGTAGTCTAAAGAATTGGTTATCATATCTCCTGAGACACCCTGTGCACTGTCACATTAAAGACCTTCGAAAAAGAGCCTCTGGTCCCGAAGCCTGAATATCGAAGTCCCAAACACCTGAAAGCCACTACAAGATTACATAGGAAGTAGGGTCTCCCAGCAAAGCGAGAAGGGTTACGAACCATCCTACTAAGCATAACGAGACAATTTGACCCACCCATACCCTCCCTCCCTCCCACACACCTCTAACACGAGCCTTACAAGAACCCCACTAAGACCCTATGAACACCTCATTATAAAACACACTCAGTTGAACCCCCCCGACGTCACACCTCGTTGACGCTGACGTGGGTGTTGCTGGTCATGAGCTCGATTTCCGAGCTCGCCGAATGTTCCTTTGCTCTGCCGGGTCGAAATATAGAGACCGTAAATGATTAGAATGAAATTTTGGGGCCCATTATGCTTTTGTTACAATACGGAAACCCCTAAGATAGCTTTGGCAATTATTAAGGCCCCTATTTTATCGGACTTCAAAGGGGCGGGTGCCTCTCCTTTGATTCCAGCTCTATCCATCCGGGTACTGTGGACTTTCATGGGGCACCGAAACCTCGGATTTCGGCTCACAATGCGGCCTGGATGGCCAGAACAGCTTATGTTGTAGTATAGTCATATTAATTAAACCTAATAACATGATGTCGGGAATTATTCAGGCTTGAATATGTCTGAGTCTCAACCGGGGTTATCCAATGTTTGCCTTTGGGCATAAGATACTAGCCAGGCTTTCTGATCCTTCAAACGAGGTTGCCGGAGGATTTCCTGCAAAGGATCCTCATTCAGGTTATGAGGTTTGGGCTGGGGGCTTAGGGATATTGTAGGATGGTTAGGCTCTTTTGTTCAAGGACTACATGAGAGCTGTGAGCCTTTTGATCCATCTCGCTCAAGTAAACTGCTCTCTATTGTAAAGAAAATGCTTGGGGTAACAACTGAACTGTCTCATGCTCCTAACTCTGAGCAGGAAGCACTCGCGCACACGCTCCAGTAATCGCAGAGTTGCTGTTCCGTCGGGGCAGGGATCCCGGTACTTCGTTCAACCATTTCTGTGCTACCATGACAGGTTTAAGCTAACTTTTGCTTAGGCAAAGCCCGAAAAGCTTAGCTGCTGGGCTGCTGCAGTCACGACAAACTCCCATACGCGCCAATGACAAACCTGGGTCCAAGTACACCAAGGTGCTCAGGTGTCCGCTTGAAACCCCAACCTCAAAACCTCTAGACCCCGAACCGGGCCCGAAATCGAACACCCACTCCTTAAATCCAAAAGCGCCATAGAGAAGCCGCAGAAACACTGGTTAATCCGCCCCCTCACCCCCTAACCCAAATCACCCCAAGGCCCCCTAAATTAGAGCCCCCGAACTCCCCACCGAGGCTCAGAGGAGAGAGCCTTTGCATTGAGGGCGCCATCGGGCAGAACGACGACCTCGAAGGAGTTTAGGGTTCAGGGTTTGGGGTTTAGGGTTCAGGGTTTCAGGATTTAGGGGGATGCAGGGTGGAGGAATTAAAGTCCCGGGCTTAGGTTTAGCGGAGCTCAAGGCTCTCCTGGCAGGGTGTAGGGCCTGGAGTGGTGGTTCTGTTTTGCATCCAAAAACCAAAACCTCAACGCCCTCTGCACAAACTTCGGGCTCGCGGGTTTCAGCTCTTGGTCTAGAGCACAAGTGTAAAGCAGGTCGAAGCCCTGCCGTTTGCTGTCTGTAGAGACCTACCTTTTTCGGGGTTCTGCTATGGCTAGGGGTTCCGCGTAAGGTGTCTTTCTCATAAAGGATGCTTCGATCACCGGGGTATAGAACTTGTCTCTTGTTCCTGGGGCTTTCTAAACCTGCGAAGTAGGATACGGATCCTAAGAAGGCTATGGCTGAACATTTAGAATAAGTTATCGTGGCATTATGAGCTCTCAGCTTCTTGGAGCTATCAAGGAAGAGCCGCATGTCGCACTGCTTATTGCGAGTGCCCAAAACGCTCCTACAAAGGCTTCTGTCCCGTCGGCTGTCGGTCACTGCCGTTCAGACGAATTTGAAGCCAAAGGCAGTTCTGGCACTTTGAATTTGAGTGCTTGAGGTATTGAGGCTTTAGGTCCTGGTTCTTAGGGCTTCGGGTGAGTTGTAGGTACTCTGTTCTGGTACTGGGAACTGCACCTCTTTGCTGTCGGTCTTGTGCGGAGGTACTCTCCGTCGCCACTGCTTCGAATGTCGCAACTAATGTAGACCCCGAATTCATAAACCCCTTTCTCCTTCCCTGCTGCTAGATGTAAGGCATTTACAAGATCCTTACATGACGGTCCTTGGAGACAGAGTCTTCATCATCAGGGGCCTAATCATGGAGGCCGGGACTATCAACAACATCGCGCAGGGTTTTGATTGTCAGGCTGGACGGGGACACGGTGCGCCAACCTATTCCGTTCCTTTTGGCTGACCTCCGGGTTTAACCCCAAACAAACCTTAGTGGACGAGTCGCCAGAAGCCACCTGCTGCCGGTGTCCAGCTCCAACGACATGGTGCCCAGCTGCAGGCAGTCCGCACCTACGCCAGCTCCAGCTCCACATTACAATTGTTAGCCAATGAAGACCGCTATAGGAGACGTAAAGACCATATGCGAAGATGGTCGTATCAACCACTCTTTAGATGATGATCAGCACCACCATCACCATCAGCATCCTGATCACATGATGTTTACCCCCGGACCTGCAGTTCGACACGAGATGGTCGCAACAGCGGACTGAGTCGGCTGTTGCGGGTCTCCCGTACGGGGATACAAGCTTGCCTGCAAAAGCCTGCTGAGCTCTGATCCCTTACACTCCACAACCCAAAAGCCCCCAAACCCCGAAACCTCAAAGAACCCTGACAGGACAACAACGAAACCTTAAACGGAACCCCAACACCCCAAAGCGCACTAATCCGAACGGGTTCACGGCGACCCGAGCGGCCTCCCGGAGACCACAAGCCTTGCTCTTCCCTCCAGCTGCACTTCACATACCTCGCCCGGCCACGAGTCGTCGGCAGCGATTTGTTTGTCTGTAATTTTAGGGGTCTGGCGATTGCATCGGCTACAAACGAAACTGTTGGTCTGCTCAACTGCCACCAGCAACTCAAAGCAAAATCGGGTCTTGACATGGTAGTTGAGAATCAACACGGTTAGCATCACAGTTACTTTTTTTGTGGCCGTGCCGGCCCTCGCAGTGCTACAAGACAGTCGCTCCGTACCGTCTCACGAGACAACAAGCAGCTCCCCAAGGACTACCTCAAATCTACCGAGCCTGCCAACAACACATACTGTATTTTTTGGGTACGGACCCTGTAAGTTCCCGGTAGATATCATGGCTTATAAGAAGAACCTACAGCAAGTAGGTTATGGTCCAATGGTGGTCCAAGCAAGTGGTAGCAACAGCAACAAGGAGAAGCCGTGGGGCTGGTTGCGAAGCGCGGCACTTTTGCTGAAGGTCAACCTGGGGGAAAGCAGTTTGGGTTTAGGGCTTCGAGTTGCAGCTGCTTGATCCAGGCTCGAGATGGGCTACAGACGGAGTTATTCCCCGGCCCAGAAGAGGCAAAGTTGCTAGTTATTCATCAGCTCTTCACATTTTGTGCTCAGAAAGGTTAAAGGGCTAAAGGTCACTTACACAGCAGCAAAGAGACAAGTTCAGTACAAGGCCAACTCCTGGCGGCGTTTTCCGAAGCTCTTCCTGCAATTTGGTGACTGCTGGGGCTGCAGAAGCTCCTTCGCAGTGTCCAGCCGGGCTTTCGGGCTTCATCGGGAGTTTAGCTTAAGGTTAGTCTTGGGGTGCGCCTTCGTGTTTTCAATTGACTCAGTCCAAAACCGTAAAGCTAGGCTAGGGTACAAGTGCTTCGAGCAGATCCACAACATTGGGGCCTACGTAAGCGGAGCACCGCGTCTTCGTGCGGTGTACTACAGATATGCGGACGGGTTCAGGAACTCTTGCTGTTGCTAGGTATTGAAGTCTTACACTAAAGGAGCTAATTGTCCTCGCTGTCCCATCGGGAGTTCTTGGCAAGGATTGCGCGCGACGCCGCTGCTATCAGCTCCTGGCGTGACTAGCGTAAGGAGGCTCCGACACCAACCCTTTCAGGCACATCTGCGGTGTATGTTTGCAGTCTAAGTTTAATGAAGGCTTTGGAAGTATACGGACTGTGCAGACGTTTGGGCTGGCCGGATTTCTGGGTTCGAGTTATGCGAACTGCGCAGACTGCGGGGCCAGACGGATTTGCAATCTAGGCTTAGGATCACGGGCTTATCGCTGCAGCAACAACTATATCAACAGGTAACGATGATTGCAGTCGGGCATAAAGCATGCAGCTACGGTAGCAATCACCTGTGATACCCTAAGGCTGACGTTTGTAGTTCAAGGTTAACGACAAACTCTACCACCCTCAACCCTTGATCTCCTTGTCCCTACATCTGAATCTCACTCCAACGTCCCCGGACCCATACTCCGATGAGAGAGACCAGCGTTCAGACGCGGCGGCGCTCAGCGAATTCGGCCTATGGAATTCATAGGTCGCCTTTACCGTAGAAGCGGCCAGTGGGGATACCCTGCTTTTGAGTAGATCCTGACCCAAGAAGTTGAACCCTACAACCCCTCTAAATCCCCTATGCCTCCTGAAGCCCTTGAAGACGCCCCCCCTGTATTTGGCAACTTGCGACTCAGGCTTCTTGGCCGGCTGCAAGTCAGGAGAGAGCCGGACACCGAAACCGGAAATTTTTCACTGAATCCGAAACCTGGAACCTAAATCCCCAAATCAACAATCCTAAACCCAACAATTCCAAAGCCTTGAGTTCAGAATCCGTGAAGCGCCGAACCTGAAAAGCCTGGGCTGTCGTGTATCCTCATGGGGATCACTTTGGCTGATCTCCGTGGCATTGCGGAAGACGTGCTTGGAGGAAGGATTGTGCGCCGTGCCCAACAGCGTCCCAATCCTCGGTCGAGGACACACCGAAAAAATCGGGAAAGCTTTCTCTGTAAGCCTTGGTGGTTCTTCAAGTGAATTGCCAGAAGTGCAACGCAAG
The DNA here is from genome assembly GCA_905221615.1 of Symbiodinium sp. CCMP2592. Classification (NCBI taxonomy): domain Eukaryota; class Dinophyceae; order Suessiales; family Symbiodiniaceae; genus Symbiodinium; species Symbiodinium sp. CCMP2592. The sequence continues at coordinate 364,881 of CAJNDT010005893.1, read as the reverse complement.
ACCTTGTGTTGACTATGCAACTCTACTGTGGTCACTATTTCTGAGTCCCTGAACACCAAGCCTACTTACAGCGCCTGGCTTCTCGGAGAAGTTTGGAAAACAAAGATCAGAACCTAACTTATCCGATAGTCTTTCTCGTGGGCTAACCCTAAACCTCTACAGCAAAGCTAGGGCTGATCCGAGCACCTCCGCCGAAAACCCTGAAATCTGAAGCCTACTTCCCACTTCGCGGCCTGGCAGCTACATTGATTGAAAACCCGCACACCAAGACCCTAGCATGCCCTGCAAATCCAATCTGAGCCACCGAATCTTTAGAACAGAGTCTGCATGCGCAGATGACACTTCGGCAGCTTCCGGAGGGTGTTGGCGATTTTATGCCAAAAGCAAGTATAAGCCATAGAACAGCCAACCCACCACAAGCACTGAAACACATGCTGCACGCCCTCGTCGGCCCACATGAACGTATTGCAACCAGGACCTTTTTGCTGCAAGGCCTGTTGAAGTCTTGCCGGGGAAGGGCGAATGTCGTAGCACTCGTGGCTACTCACGCTGACAGCTTTAGCAACAGCACTATCAGAAAGGAGGCTTAACCCCCAAACCCCAACCTCCTAAGCCCCCAAACCCCAACCTCCTAAACCCTAAGCCCCGGAACCCTAAAGCCCTATTAACCCTAAACCCTACGGACATGCGGTGCAGTTTGCGAGGCCAACAAGTTTCACGCCAAGGCTCTGTTCTGGAAAGCGATCGGACACATGGTTTACAACGAAGATGGAGGAGTTTCCTTCCTGAGGCGGCACAGAGCGGTCTCGAGTTTCAGGCCCACCTTTTGTTCCTGTGGGGTCTCTATAGATTAGTGGGGTACATAATACGAGCCTACCTAAACGTTGCAGTAGTTGAAGGTACGGTTTAAAGTGTGGCTGGAGCTCAAGTCAGGAAGGTGCTGTATCAGCACGATTCTCATCTTCATAACCCGCCATGTCCTCATCACCATAGTGAGGTATCAGCGAATTCTTCTGCTACAATAAGCAGAGCTTCGGGTAACCCGGGTATAAAGCTTAGGGCAGTCTGATATGTTCAAGCTTGCGAGATGGGATCCTTGCTATGTCTTCGACGGGAACGACAACCATAAAGATTTGCCATGCGGACTTTTTGGAGGGTTTGCTTCACAAGCCCTTCATGCACCTCTCGGGAACACAGTCGCACCGGGTTTCACCAGGTGCTTTGGTTTTCTCTTTAACCTACCTGGAGCTTCGCGATGGCCCCTCGGCAAGAAGGGCAGATCAGTCTCAGTTCAAAGTCAAGGATGTGCAGACCGACACATGCATCGGGGCAGGGGTGGCGAGTGCGCCCGTCAATGCTCACACCCGCTGGTTGTGGAACAGAAGGGCGATGAAATTTATATAGCAGCAAATGCCACACAAGCGAAATCTACCGCACATCTTCATCAACTTCCTGGCAGCTGAGCTTCTCCCAAAGGGTAGTTGTAGCCGGAATGCAGCATCTGGCTCAGCTTAGCGAGCTCTTCTGTGCAATCTGTGCTGACTGTGCCCAGCATGACGTCCGCCGAGATGACACCACTGAAACAACTGTAACCTGCAAGCAGGATCGGGCAAACACCAGCTTTGCTTCTGACACAACTGGCAACATCACGTCTTGGTGGCTGCTGTCGCGAAGTTGACATCATGTTGGTATGGTGGGTAGTCAGACTGTTTTTCTGACGGTGGTGCGCTTATGAGCCTCCGCCTCTGAATACGTGCATGCTCGGGCAAGCTGGCAGAATTTATTAGCTACAAGCATGTTGGTCGGAAAAGTGCACTACCGCAAGTGGAGTGCGCTTCTGCTACAGTAGCAACCCTCGTGACACACTTGGCGGGGAAGCTTCATGCTGTGATGATCTGGAGTTAGTTCAGTTTGCTCAACCATAATAGCCGACGTGCCACAGCCGTGGCACAAAACGTTTCACAAGGGCTCGAACAAATTTTCTCTGGTGGCAGCAGAAGGACCGAAGGGCTCCAGAAATAGAACTATGGAGCCCTACAGTCGGAGATATCTGGGCTTGGTTGTGTTCAATCGAACTATGATATTGTCGGGGATCGGTTAATCCGATCACGACTTGGGTTTGGGAGCCCCTTGGGCGGCTGGATAAGACAAGCACAACGGATTTTTGAAAAAAAAACAAACAGTTTTGACCCTTTTAGCTGGGCTAAAACCCAAAGCCTGCATCCTAAATCGTAATACAACCCCTGCAGGACAGATCCGAGGCTTCCACTTCCGCAGTCGGAGATGGGTGCTGTCCATGACATTCGCGTGATGCCATCTGCGAACTGGTAGAGCTTCGACCTCAATGCTTTGGGACGCTACTACCTACTTGTCGGGTATCATGGGGAGCTAAAGGTTAACCTATTTGGTTATATTGGGGTTATATAGGGACTATACTTCCCAAAAACGGCTACTACTAGGACTACCCCAGGCTTTTCAAATTTTAAGGCTCATGAGGTTCAAGTTTCTTTTGCTGACGTTGTCAGAGGTTGGGGCTTGCGCCTACCGTCTTGCCTGGACAGCCATAAGCTCCAGACCCTAAACCCAACAAACTGCAGCGGGGAATGCCCTGAAGCCCCCGACAAACCTTGAACTCCAAAGCCCCAAGCCAAACTTCACATTCAGAGACCTATAGGTTTGGCTAATAGGTTGAGGGCTTTCGGCAATCCGTGCCAGGCGTCTGAGTGCGAAGGTCTGAAGCAGCAGGTTTTAGGGCTCAGAGTTCTGGGGGGTTTACAGGGTTTAGGGGGCTTAGTGTTTCGGTGCAGGGGATCTGTGAAAACTCAGGGCCACGAACCGATCCAGTAAATAGAACCCCAAAAACGTATCTTGCGGTTCTATGGGGTAAGGCATTGTGTGTCTGCTGCGAGTGTGTGTGCAGGCGTTTCCGATGAGCCAAAGCACCACATCTTCTGGGCTTCCATGGGAGACGAAGAACGCTGGGCCTGGCACAGGGAGAATACCCAAAGCGTTCAAGAAGCACACAAACCTTGCGGAGTCTAAATCTCCATGTGTCCAACCGGTTCCGCATCTGAGACGCTGGGGAGAATTTCGCACTATTGGCCTAGGTCGGTATCCACATTTTGCAAGAACGAAGAATGGTTTCAGAAATAAGCGGCCAAATCCATGTATCAACGCTTGCAAGATGCTGGCTTGGCGGAGTCCCGTAAAGAAGCTCTACAAACACTGTTTAGTTTTGAAAGAGAGATAGAAGGTTTTTTGCGGCTTAGGGGTTAAGCCATTTAGGGCTTTGGGCTTCTGGGCTCTGGGGCGGTGGTACGCTTTTCCCTAGTTGTTGAGTTCCCTTACGCCGGAGGGTTACATAAACGTGATTGTGACCCAGAAGGTTCCTTCTCGTCACAGACATTTTTGCAGCGAGGCCCAAGTCCAACACCCCAGACTCGCTGGGTGACTTCGGAGATGCTCAAACAACAGGAATACAAAGTAGCAACTGCAGCAGCCGTGCTGGTGGTGACATAGGCGTTAGCATTTAGCGGCTATCGCAGCAGCAGTGTAGTACATATATAAACATAAATAAATAAATAAATATATATATATATATATATATATACATAGAGAGAGAGAGAGAGAGAGAGAGAGAGAGAGAGAGAGATGTGGCGGTATTGCCAGTAATTGTCATCAGCTGTGTCGTAGCAGTTGGTGTAGCGGCACCTTGTCCAACAGTCAAACTGCCAAGCATGTAAAAGCCAAAAGAAAGCAGACCCAGACGGACGAAATTGGGACACGCCGGCCCTAGGACAAGAAGCCACGAACGACAGGTCCTTCCTGGAAGCTGGGTTCCAGCTTGGACAGAATGTGAGAGAGAAAGAGAGAGAGACAGAGAGACTTTATGAATGGACTAGAAATACGGATCATAGTCAAAAGACCAGTCATAGTAGTAATCACAACAGTACTTAGAATCATGGCGTTAGCATTAGCTAATGATCGTATTCGTACTAACCAACATGACAACTATCGTAACAAGAAGGGCCTCGTCCGCATATTGTTGCTGGACTTCGAAGCCGGGGACCTGGGAGAAACGAGCTGAAGAGTATTCACACCTAGGGTCGAGCTGTCGACGGCTTCGGTTTCTCCGAGGGGCGATATGTGGCTTTTGAGGGGTTCAAGGGTTGGGAGGTCTAAGATCTATTTAGGTGCTATTTGAAGATGTTGCTACTTAGGTTGTAAGGGTTCATTGCGCAGGTTTCCTTCAGGTTGCTGGATCTAGGCTACTAGTCAGGCTAGTCAGGCTCTCTGTCAATGTTGAACCTTCGCGCTCTCAAAATCGCGTCCGTTGCCGCCGAACTCCGATTTACGTCTGGTTTCAAAGAATCATTTTTACATCAGGCTCTGCGGAGAGAGACAGCCAGTCTCGACTGCCCACCTGTATGAAGGTCTTAACTTAGAGATTTCAAGGTTACCGCATTAAAGCAAGATGCCCTAAATCCAAGGATAGAAACTGTATATGCTGTCAGATGTACTCCTTGGGGGTTAGAGGCTTGAAAGTTTCAGTCTCTGGGTGTTTACAGGCCTAAGAACTTGTCTTCCTGACTGCCCTGACGAAACCTTAAACCCTAAACCCCAAAGCCAAACCCTCCCCCCAAGCCCTTAACCTAACCCTAAACCCTAAACCCTAAACCCTAAAGCCCCAAGCCCTTAACCTAACCCTAAACCTTAAACCCCACACCCTGAAGCCCCTAAGCCCAAAGCTAGAACCCCTCCCCGCCCCAGCCTTTCTCCAGTTGTGCTGCAGCACCAGCAGGGGATCGCCCACCTCGAGAAGCAGAAGCCGAAACTTATACGGAGAGCTTCCGAAATCCAGGGGTGCCTCATCAGGGTTCCTTTAAAGCGTTACTATAAGGGAACGATAAGGGTTCGTTTAGAAGGCTACTAGAAGGGTTGGGAGTTTGCGAAAATTAAGGATACCTAATTATTTTGGGGTCTTATTCTTGAGGGTACTATATTAGGGTCCCCTACTTTCGGAAACTCCTATATTATAGTATACCTATAGCCTCGATTGTAGTTGCGTTTTGTGGTTTAACCAGTTGTGTACTCTTCGAGGGTTTTATCCTAAGGTAACCCCCAAAACAAGACTGCGATGGAGACTATAGGTAGTGAAGTATAGTATGGCTTGGCACGTTCTAGAATATTATGTAACATATCATATAGTCTTGAGATCCAGCAAAAAGGGTGCCTGTGCAAGAGTGTAGTAAGGGTACTCTGAGGATCCGACACGGTGCCACAAGGCTTTAGGCTTCCAGAGGGTTCCCCTAAAAAAGTACAGTAATCGGGTACTATAAGGGCTCTAAGCCCTAAGGATGTAAGGCTCGCGGGTGTTCGAGGTGTCACCCTGAGTTTGTTTGCGACATGAACCGTAGCGAAAACGGCCGCTTGGAAACACCGAGAACAAAACCGCAAACGTACGGACAGCTTAGCTTTGCACACCTACACCCTAAACAGAACCCAAAGCCTCCAAGCGCCGCCTGTTCAGCGGCCTGTTAAACATGTCCGGTAAACACGCCTGAACAACACTCCAAATCAGATAACCTACATAGGCTTTCGACAGATGGATAAATGGATGGCTGGCTGGCTGATGGATGGATGGATGTGTATATGTACATACACATGTGTGTGTATATGTACACGTATACCTATATATACATATATATATACACATAAATTAGGGCGCCAGCAGGTTGTAAACCTGAAGCGCTTCTCAGGCCCCCTCCAAAACGCCATATACACCCTCGCAAAGCCTTTGAAGGCCTTTGTACACCCGGTATGAATGTCACGGAAACCCTACAAAGCCCATCCCAAAATTTCTAATCCCCCCTTGAAAGGTCCTCCTAAACACTAAACCAACATTGAACCGCCAAGTCAACTCTTTACAAACCCTACAGAAATAAACTCTTAGTAATTGAGCGAAAAGGCCAACTGATACAAACCCCAAACCCGAAAGCCTAGACCCTAACCACTAAACCCAAAACCCTATACCCAAAACCCTTACCCCTAAACCCACATTCTGAGAAGCCGGCGAGACTGCCCGTTGATGCGTCGACCCCGCGGCTGACGAGAGTAGTCAAACCACTCTCGACCGCCGGGCTGTCGGACCTTCGATCTCAGGTTCTTAGGAAGGAAAGGTATACCTACGTATGTGTATATACATATATATATATATAACACAGCATCACTCCATCTATCTATTTCTATCTAGCCCTCTATCTGTCAGTCTATCTATGTATCTATCCCTCTATCAGTTTGTCTGTCTGTCTGTCTGTCTATGCCTCTATCTGTCTATCTGTATACACACATCAACACTAGTAAAAGTCATGATAATCATGACAAGAAGAAGGAAAACGATGGTATTTATACACGTACACACACATACATTCCTTTTGCAATATCAATCCTTCGTATGGCCCTTACAGAGACGTTGGACTGGGTGCCTGTAGGGCTTGTACGACTTTCAAATTGCTTCCAGTGAAGGTTTGATCGGCTTTTTACTATGGCTTGGGCAGTTCAGTCTTTGCTGTTGTGGGGAATCAAGGGGTGTGAGCTCTAGCTGGATGCAGCTTTCAAGCAGTTCACCGGCTTGGGTCCTTTCGGTAAGCTTTAGGGGAGTAATGGGTTCGGCCGTCAAGCTTCGGATGTTTACATTTGGTCTGTAAGGAACTATCGACTAAGAATGTAGGGCTTCGAGTGTACGTTCATGCGTCGGGGCTCGACACCGAATCTTTAATCGGGTGTGAGCTTAAGACTTTGAGATTCAGGCTCTTAAATGGAAGCTGGTAAACAGAAGCGAGATCAGCTCTTGGTTCATGGAAAGGACTCCATATCGCCGGAGCCTTGACAACCTCGGCATTCTCTGCCTGTGGTAAGCAGCAACAATGGCAACATATTTAGATCGAGGTTTCGGGGCCGTGTCCGTTTGGGCTCGCGGAGCTGGTCCGAAACCCGAAACCGACGAGGCACGAGTGGAGATCCAAGTGGTGGCACTTGCCTCAGGGCCGACAAATGCTTGGGTTCCAGAGCCCCTGCATGCGAAAACAGCAGGGTATCACATGCATTTAATCGCAAGTGTCTTCTCTAGGTTGCTGCTGAACTTGCCGCGGTTTTTGCTGAGCGCTTCTATGTCACTTCATGTCTGGGAATCTGCGTTGCGATCGGGGTTGGGCAATAAGAAAATATCACAAACACAACACTGCCTATCTAAATTAAAATTATTAAAATCCAACATAACATACTGCATTATGATGCAGTGAAGTAAAACATGATGTGCAGAATCTCTTTTGGCCTCAATGTACAACTGTCTCCCCGGAGCTCTCCACAACTGAGGCCAGGAAAGCGGAAGGTTTAAAGGCCGCAACTTCCGAGCGAAAAAGCTAATTACTGCTACAATTGGGACCATGGCGAACAGTACCAGCATACTTATTCAAAAATACTACTACTACCAGCACTACTACCAACAACTCCTACTCCTACTCCTGCTCATTCTCCTGCTCCTACTCCTACTCCTACTGCTGCTGCTGCTGCTGCTGCTGCTGCTGCTGCCACGACTACGACTACGACGACGACGTCTACGACGACGACATCTACGACGACGACGACTACTGCTACTACTGCTCCTGCTACTATTGCTACTATTATTAGTATTTCAAACACCACAAAAGCAGGTTCAGGGGCTTGGCACCAAATCCTTCAGCTAGCGAAGGCAAACCTGAACCCTCCCAACCCGCAGAACCCTACCACTCCCACTCTGATCCCTAGCCGTCAACCCAGCCCCGAAATCTTCAAACGAACAGCTGAGCCCTGAAAACCTAACACCCCGAACCACCAAAGCCCTAAAGCGACATGGGAACATGGGACGTCAGGGGCCCCAAAAATTAACATCCCCAAGCATAAACCGATAACCTCTCAACATCTCCCAAGCTGATCCATGAAAGCCCGAGAGCCCCAAAGCCTAAACCCCTCACCCTAAAGTCCAACTAAAGCCCAAAAAAACCCTAAATCCTACAGCCTGAACCCTCAAACCTAAAGTATTTTAAACCTAAAGCCGTAGCTTAAAACCCCCTGTGTTGAAGCCTAAACCCGATGCCCTGGAGGCCTCGACAGGATCCGCACATGGTAGGACCTGCCCCGGGGCAGTCCACGCTAAAAGAGCTGCCGGCCATACCTGCCACAGTGGGAGTTTCCGAAAAATGAGGGGTACCTTATTTTGGGGGTGTTTATATTAAGGATCCCACTATTTAGGGTACTATAATATGGGAGTTTCCAAAAATGAGGGGTACCTCAGGGTTCCTTTAAAGGGATCCTCTAAGGGTTCCTATAAGGGATCCATAGGGTTTTGACACATAGGGTTTAGGGTTTAGGGACTTTCCCAAACTGAGCGGTACCTTATTCTGGGGGTGTTTATATTAAGGATCCCACTATTTAGGGAATAATATGGGAGTTTCCGAAAAGGAACTGCGGAACTGTCGGAACAGGAGTCATCGGGCAGAGGGCACCAGGATCCTCCTTGTGCCCTCACACTTGGGAGTAGTTTCGAAAAATGAAGGGTACCTTATTTTGAGGGTCTTTATAATAAGGATCCTACTATTTCAATATTAGGGGAAGGGAAAGGTTTAGGGTTCAGGGGTTCAGGGGTTTTGGGCTTAGGCTTTACCCAGAGAAGGAGGGCACCTCTCAAAAACAGAAATTGTTAACACTAGGCATGATAGACTAAGCTGAATGAGAAGCCGATTGAACGCTTAGCTCTCAACGGCATCTACTAAACCCCAAGCCTGAACAACCTTCCAACTCTACACTCTACATCCTTGAGCTGAAGCTTATAAGCCTGAATCGCAAAAGCCACAGGCTCGTGTTCATTATCGAGTATGACTGACAGGAGGGTATGCTGCACTGAGATCCAACACCCTAAAAACCCCTTTTCCTACCAGGTCTCTCTGAAGTGCCTCCCGATGAGCCAGATCTACAAGCATGTCAGCCTCTCCTAACACCCTACACCCTAAACCCAAAACCTGGCAATCACAAGGAGCCGATCTGCGGATTGAAAAGCCCGGCCTGCTGATTGACCGGCGAGTCCGATAATCGATAGTCCCTCCAACTGGTTTTTGAGAACTTCCTGTTGGTCCTCAGCTTGGGATTTACGGTTCAGGGCTGGGAACTGTTGGTTTTGCAGGGCTACTGGCGTTGAAAGTCTCTTCGGGCATCTGCTGGTGCTAGAAGATCCACGTTCCGGGCACTCTAAATCTCGGGCCAATATACTCTGGGGATATGTATGAGAAAACCGTTTATGTGGCCCAGATATTTCTTGACCTCGGTGCGGCTTCGGGCTTTGGTGAGTGGCGATGCAAGATAGGAGTAAAGGAGGGCCTGTGCATATCAGTATCATCAGGTACCGGGGTATGCTACAGTGGAATATTTAGAGTGAGCTGGCGGTATGCTGTCGCATCGCTTTTGCACAGGCTCCTAACCCTAAACTCTAAACCACAAATATGGACCCGAAGCAGTCGGGACTGAGCACGAGATTCTGCAAGATGGGAGCCTCGAATGAAGGGTTTCAGCACTCACAACTAGACCAGCAGGCGACGAAGGTTCTAGGGAATAGGCAGGATGGGACCCTATTTTAGCCCCGAAATAATCGGCGAATACAATGCTCCCCTCTACCACCCAACAAAGACAAGAGAAACCCCAATGTCAAGATATCCGTATATGATACCTTTCGGAACTCAGAGTTCATGAAGTGGCCACGGCTACTACAATCAGGGAGCTCCTCTTGTTCACGATGTCATAGGGGTCTTCTATCTTCTAGGAGTGCCTAGTGATGATTTCATCGGGCTTTGAAGGACCAACGGGTCTAGTATCTTTGTGAAATCCGCTGATCCTTCAGAGTCGCCACAAGCCCGAGGATGCCAAGGCGCTGGAACGGGAGTTGGCCTAGAGCCGAAGGGGCCATCCTGATGCGCGGTGCTAAACTTACCGAGGGGCCTTAAGAGTTAGAATAGGGGATTTGGGGTCCAGTGTACTACAGTTATAGTAATCATGAAGGAACCCCACAATAGTATTGGTGGTTATTCAGGCCCTATATGAAGCTCTGAGGCTTTGATTGCGTCGGATTGGGCAGTCGCTGCATCTGCGTCTTGACGAAATGCTGCTCGGATGCCCGGACACATGCACAGACTCGTTCGGGTTGATTGAGAAACTCCCTTTCCTACAAACCAAGGACTATTTCTCAGAGTCTTACTAGGTTTTCACCTCATGCTCGGCGCCTGGAGACTCCATTGGGAGTCCAGCTCGACCCAAATGCCTTGCAAGCAGGAATCAAGGCGTGGCTTAGGGTTTCAAGGCTTGGCGGATTTGACTCGAGCAGAAGGTTCACTTTACACCGCCGTGGCTTTGCAAACCTCGGGAGCGAGATATAGCAAACTGATCTCCTGTCTCTAAGCTCCAACTGACTGCCCAAGCCTCGCCGGGCTTTTAACACTTAAACACTTCAACCATGAAACCGTCCAAAAACAACATGAACCCAGCTTCAGCCAAAACCCGAGCTATGCCCGGGCTCAATACACGATGACTGCTATAAAGCTACATCCCAAAGTGCACTGTGAAACGAGTCCAGAGCTAACGTAGCAGCCAGAGCAATGACCAATACTATGTTCCGTCTTAGACGGCTGCTGCAATGCACCCCAAAGGACTACTATAGTGCTTACGCTACAGGCTCGCTTTGTCGTCGTCTTCATGAATCTTGTTCTGGCCGCGCCGAGAAAGATTGCGACAACAGCAGCATGGCAGTGAACACGAGACTGATGGTGATGATGACGACAATGGTGAACTACCGATGTTCTCTTCATTCGGTCATGCAGGCCCTCAGTACACACCGCACCATCTCCACCACACAAGTTTATAGCTGGATGCTGGCTTGATATTAGATGGTGACGGGGCTCAGAAGTAGACTTTGCTTAATTCTCTCTGTAAGTGTTCGATGACACTGGAAACCGTGCTGCTGCCTCATAGTCGCCGACAGAATGGCAGAAATGGCTGCCACTGCAGCTTTACTATGCACCCATGTTTGAGAAGCGTCTGCATCGAAGCGGCGGTAGAGGATTTCATCTTTGATGTCCTGCGGCTGAAGACAAGCTGAGGCTCTAGCTTCGCCCTTGTGGCCAAAGGTCTGTGGCTCTGCTGGGTTGCTGTTTGTTTCTTTTTTCACTCTCACACTCGGCAGAGGGACGCCACCAGGTGTTGATCACTGGGCGAGAGACTGGAACACCAACATATCCGCTGTAGCATGTCAGCGCCACTCTGCAGCGTGCCGGCAGCCCATGAGCTTGAACCCTCCACCCGAAACCTGTGGGTAGATCATGGTTTAACTACAGTAAGCACCTAACCCTAAACCGAATGCTAGGGAATAACGTTGGTAGATATCCCTGAACCCTGAGAGCAGCAAAGATCTCCTCGATGTTGCCGTCCCAGGAACCCATGAGACGTAACGTGCGGAGGGAACCCCAGATAGACCTGGCTTTGGGGCGGCTTCTCAAGGAGGCTAGGGGCTAGGGCTACTGCAGACACCCACTCTTGGCTCTTTTTTGGGGGTGTAGCCTTGGAGGGGACAGTTCATGTCCAGACACCTACGTAGGCTTTGGTGCGAGGCGCGTAACTTTACGTGTTGCAAGGGCTCAAGGGGAGTTTTTTTTCCCTCCTACCTAGCAAGGACGAAGCCCGCATTGCAGGGAGTCTCAGATGAACAGTTGTAGGGAGTTTAGGGTTTAGGGTTGGTATGGCTCCCATGTGTCGTAGTTGCCGCATATCCCACTCGTCACGGAGCCTACAGCCACGAAGCTATTGAGTTGCTTTGGCCCCGTGTACCAAACACGTTGGATTCTGTGCAAACTGCAGATAAATCTTCTCATGTTGCATCTACACTCTAGTGTCGAGCGTAGACATCGGGTTAACTGCAGCGTTAGGAGGAGCGGATCGATGGTGGTCGGTGGCAGCTCATGTCAAGCGCTGCTGAATCATTGTTGCGGGTGAAAATTGTGGCGCCAATAAATTACGAACCTCAAAGACGAGGGGTAGTCTTTACAAGAAGGGTGTTATGTACAGTACTAAGCTGGGGGTCTACGATATTTGGGAACCCTATCTGGCAACCATTTTCGTTTCAGGTCTGGCCTGAAAAATTGCAAAAGCAATGTATGAAGGTCCGCGGTAGTTTTCGAGTGAAGAGGAGCAGATAAGTACTCTACAGCTACGTCGTCGCCTATCCCCTTTAAGTGCCATAAGTGCTTACCAAGTCCCCTGATGCCAGCAAAAGAAGCTCCGGTGCTGCTTGCCGAGGAGCTCCAAGCCCCGATCCGCAGGGACGAAGATGTGCTTCTTAAAAGATGTGCTGATAGCACCTGGTTTAGGGTTTAGGGTTGGACCTCAGGTCAGGGCAGGGGAGTATAGTAAGTATAGTATCTCCTGATTTGGGGAGCCTACAAACCAACCGCAAAGATCATAGCGGCTTCATGTTGCCCAAAGTGAGCCGAACACGCAGACAACATGAACAATGGATTTGGCGGTCAGGGAGGTGGGTCGGAGCACAGCGCCTGAAAGTAGCTTTGACGTCTTTCAGGCGTTCATTGCGGTTGTTAGTGCGTTGAAACTTAATCTGGCAGCTGTCTTGTGGATCTTCCATCATGCACAAGCTCCTTTGCCAAAGGTAACAATGTGCGGTTCGCGCTGAAACTTCGGATTTAGAAGCCTCATTTGGCAGCCAAGATGGTAGCCATCTCTGATGCTAGGAAGTGCGCGAGCAATGCCTTCTCTATGTCACCGGAAAGCTGGGCAAGTGAAACCTTGCTATGATGCCTGTTCAACGCTGGCACGCTACTATTTCCATGGGGCAGAAGCGTTCCTACACCCTGTGTCCTGCCTGGGGCGCCTCTTTGCCGGCCATGACAACCCGACGCTGAGTATCCCAAGCTCCCGCTTATCAAGCCACTCCAAACAACCTCTGTGTGTGCTTAGTACGGGGGCCTTCACGACGTGATGAACTACTAGACCCAAGAGTAACCTAGGAATAAAAAGGGTGCCCTTTTTGGTTTAAAGGGGGTTATAAGGGAACCTGAACCCTATAAAGGAAATAAGGGACTACTCTAGGTCCTAGACTACTTACTGATTTGGCCGACCCCGTGTCTGAGCAGTTTTGACCTTCACACGAGGCAGATAAGCCATCAAGTTGCAATCTGTACGGGGTTGCTGGCTGCTTCTTGTATGGCACTACGCCACTTTACCCCACGTCTAGTGGATGCTGACTCAAGATGTTGCACTCTTGCTTGATTGGTGAAGAGAGACTAGAATGACTAGAAGAAGTCATGACGTAGTACCACGAAAAGTCCTGCAGTGCAAAAGGACAACAACAGCAGTCTGAGTATAACAATCCTAACATCTTCCAGCCGCGCAGCCAAGGGCTTTATCGAAGGTCTTTGCTGTGACGTTGTCGGACACGAGCGAGTCGACCGTCGACGTCTGTACTTCAAGTGCCTGATTACCTGCACTGAGAGCACGCGCGCAGACACAGAAAGAACCCTTCACCAAAGCGTATCCACCATTTGCCAGTGGTTTGTATGCATTCTCGGACATAGCTGGGAGTTTCCATACCTGAAAAAACAAAGGACGCCAAGACCAGAGTGGGACATAAATCTAAAACGGATGCTCTCGAAACCTATCACCCTGAGCCCAAAGCTGCATTTTCACAAACTCGCCCCATGAAGAACTCAAGTATACGATCAAGAATCGGAGGAACATATTTTTCCAGTAAACCTTTTTTGCACTCGGTATAGCATTGGCCCATATGCGAGTGAGAGGGATCATCACGAGCAAGGAAACTGTAGTATGCACAGTTATATCCACATCAGTTGCATTGCGAGCATGCTTGCTTTGCCGCCGGTCCCTAAACCCTGGACCCGAAACCCTAACTTATCTCTACCGATGGCAAAAAACTGAAGTCTTTATCAGTGCGGGATCTGTGTCAGCAGTCCCTAGTTAGGGCTTCTGCTCAGAAAGCCGTTTAAGAATTCGAAGCTTTGGGACCCCTGAAAGTTCCTCGAAGGGCTTCATCTTTAGGTGCCTGAAGTTGAAACAAGCTGAGGTGCTTTGTGCTTCGGGGGTTAGGGTTGAGCTGTTCAGCGGTTTAGCAGCTCTCACTCTCAAGAACAGGGAGCCGAAGACACTTTAATACGGACGCCTGAGTACTCTACTGGTTACTGGTCTTGCTTAGGGTTCCCTACTGGAGCCCCAAAAACAGGAAAAACCCCAATGGTCTAACATCCTGCTCAAATCGTTGAAGCGCGTGGCCGTGTGGTCCTATACACAGCAGGGCCACCAGCTAAGCGAGCCCTGAGCCCCACCAAACCCCGAAGGCAAGCCTTGTGTACTGCTGGGGCATGTAGAATTTAGAAGAGGGCTTCTGAGTCGTAACATAGTAATCCTTAAACTTGGGAGGATAGGGAAAGCCAGAAGTCTATGCAAACGAGGCTGCAAGTCTCAATGGCTTGAGATCGGATCGCGGACGTTGAGGTCTCCATCACCTCAAGTGGATCGAAGTGGACTTGCAGGGAGACTCCTTGGGGTGTACGGGTTTGGCCTGCGCTTTCAGGTTTCAGAGTGCAAGGTCTAGGATTAGCTTCTAGGTGGCTTTAAGCTGTTGAAAGCTCCAGTATCCAGCCACCCAACTGCATCAGTCCACCGCAGCAAACAAGATACCCATTCCAGTGGTGTAGTGCAAGCCAGAACCATGTGCACTCGACATCCTAACCGCTCAAGTCCAACAAACCGAACCTGCCGCGAGAATGAGCCGAAGTCGCGTGGTACATGCCGGCGCATGTGACCAAAACAAAGGCGATGATGAGGCCGTACATGCCTTCAGGACAAGGAAGAAAAGGCCGATGGTTTCGCTTAGGACTTACCCAAAGGGTCCAAGTACGTAGTTATCATATACACACCAAAATGGTACCTACATAACTACTATCCTAAACTCAAGTACCTAATTGTTGGGTCCTTTAGGGGAGGATATCAACGCTTCCTCAAAAGGGATCCACGCAGACTATGTGTAGGATGCACTTACAAAGGATCTTCGAATGCCCACCACATCTTCGAAGCACACACAGACGAAGCGATTTCTCCAGGCCTCTTCTCAAAGAGACCATGCACTTCGGATGATCTCCATCCTCGCATCGTGGTCTGGGGTTCACTCCAAACCCCTTCGCCCAAACATCAAAGCCTCTCTGTCAAACATGGAATCCGTAAGCATTAAACCTTAAACCACAAACTAGTAAACCCCTTACAAGAATCCTCATATACTGCTCAAACCCTTAAGCCCCAAACCTGAACTGCGCGAAGCTGCCCTGAACATCAAAGGGGCGCTAAAGGCATTCCGCTGGGTCTTCACGCCAGGGGCTCTATGCGAACAGCTCACATTCACCGTGCAAGAGAGAGAGAAAGAGAGAGAGAGAGAGAGAGACAGAGAGAGAGAGAGAGAGCGAGGGAGACAGAGAGACAGAGAGAGAGAGAGAGAGAGAGAGAGAGAGAGCGAGAGAGCGCAGAGAGACAGAGAGACAGAAAGACAGAAAGACAGAGAGAGAGAGGGGGCTCAAAGGCTACGGAGGATTTAGGGTGCACGGTATGACTTTGGATCCAGGGTTTTGGGTTGCAGGGTCTCGGGTGACTTTCACACCTGCTGCCCTGCACGAGCACTGCCCACGCTCTGCATCTCATGTGGAACCAAAAAGCCCAGGCTCTTTGAGAATACCTAATAACCAGATCAATCAACCCCAAATAATCCTAAATCCTACACCCTAAAACCCTACGCAGCCTCAACCCAGAGAGACCTGAATCCCAAACCGTCGTGTCCTTGTTGCGGAAGCTATTGAGTGAAACTGGGAACAGCATGGCCGCCCGGGCCAAAATCTCGGAGTTATGCTCCTCGGCTGGGGGGCGTCGCAGGGATGTATCAGGGCTGCACAAGGGCTTATGGAGTGTGTAATACAAAGGTTTCGTAAGGGCTCTTGGAGTTTGCATAAGGGTTCAAGAACGTTGGAACTGACTTGCTTGGTTCTTCTGATGTTAGTGCGTCTTTGCTTGTTTGATGTTCAGCTCCTGTTTTGGTTCGTCGGCTTAGGGCTCAAACGGGCTCCAGGATTTTAAGTTTCCATGGATGGGGGTGTATGTCGAGTGTGGGGTGCTTCATGCCTGATTCATGGGTACCAGTAGCTCGCTAAGTTGGGGTTTGCCGTTTTGGACTCCAGAAAAATACACCACTCTCACGATGAGGATTGAGGACCCCAACCTGAGGGAATATGCTATTTCCTCATCTTCGGTAATCAGTCTTCTGCCGGGGCTCTAACCTCTGTCACTGATGTAAGAGTGTATCCCTGCTCCGGTGATCAGACTTGAGTCAGCACTGCTGTTGTCGGTTGGAAAGCTTAATGCTGCTACGAGTAGCAAGACTTTGCAGTGGTCGACATACAGCTTCATCTGACGTCTAGCTACGTTAACTCCCCATTCTTCAAACCCTAAACCCCTAAACCCTAAACCTTGCCGACGCAGCAGCGACTTCGGGGGTGGAAGCTGACAAGACTTTGAGTCGTTGACAAGCGGTTGTGCGTGAAGCGTCTGTGTCAGGCCCAGGGACGGGCACACAGGCAAACTGGGGTGGTAGGGTGGTGTTGGGGTTTCGATACTATATAACTTAACATATCAGATTGTTAACTAACTCTTCGGGCCTCCAGCGTACAATCCCATGCCCTCAATCTTCGGCATTTTCTGCACTCTAGCAGCCTCTTCACCCGAGGAGCCCCCTGAAACCGAAACTCCAAATTTCCCTGAGCCCTGTCAGGAAGTCTCAGACAAGAACTTGACTTTAGTACAAGCCATAGAGAACGGGCTCCCTATTGAATATCCTATCCCCTCAAGAATTTTTAGGACCCCATCCTCGCAGCCAGCTGTACATCCACGATAAACTGTGAAACGACTCCGCCTCCCTCCCTGCAAAACGAGGTGTGTTTCTGTGGGGGGATAGGGTTTAGGGTTTAGGGATTATAGTTTAGGTTTAGGTTTAGGGTTTTGACTGTTAGAGATAACGTAGAGTTCAGCTGTTGAGCGACTTGATCTTGGCTAAAGCTCGGCTCAAGTTCGTTCTTTTGCAACTGGGTTTTACCACAAGACGCCATGGCACCGAATGCTGTTGGCTTGGCCGCCGGCTATCTCCTCGTCATCGCGACGGTTGTAGACAGCTGGTTGCCCAAGTGGCTGGACCCCTCTGGGGCACTTGAGCACCCAGGGTCCCCTTCCACCGAGTCTGAGGGAGCTCCTCCGAACAGTGGCCCCTCTACCTCAGAAGAAGGTGATCCACCTCAAAAGTTCTTCTCCTTTCTCGGAAGCGAGTTGAGTTTCCGGGTAATTTTCGGGTGGTCCCCATCCGGGGTCTTCTCCACCCCGTCCACAACTGGCGCCCTTCGTACCGAAGGCGGCTGGGGTGGATTCGCCATTGACGCTATGGGATTGCTCTGCTTTGGAGCTTACTGGCCAGCAGTTGGTTGGACCCTCTCCTTCATGCTCGTGGTGGTTGTCCTGGCGCTCCTCGTTTGGGTGCTGCATAGCTTTGAGCGGTGGTGCTGCTGCTGCTGCCGCCAATGCCTGAAGCGCAGAGGTCCATCCCCTTCGCCAGCTCCGCATCTCGATCTTCCGCCCGCTCGGGTGGTTTCTGGTTACCAGGCAATCACAATGCATGGTCCTCTTGGAACGCTGCCGGCCGACACGGAGTACTACCAGAAAGAGGTTCGAGGACGTGGAAATGGCAGGAAGCCTCACGACGTCATCCTTAAGTTGGACTCTGGTGTAGCACGTATCCAGGTGGACTGGACTCAGCGAAATCGGCTTGACCGCTCCGGTCTATGGGTGAAGCCCTCCAAGGTGCTCGGAGTAACCTCCAGGAAGACCCGGGAGGAGCTGGAGAAAGCGGATTGGGTGCATCTCTGCAGAAACGCCGAATGCACGCAGCCTGGACTTCACTGTGGACAATTCTCCGCATGTGATGCAGAAGCCCTGGTGGACCTCGGTGCCTATGCCCGCCTCTCTGGATGGCGAGTCCTTGTCCTCCTTGGACGGGGATGCCTCAAAGGAAAGGCATGCTGCCGAAGATGTTTCTGCCGTGGTTGCTCCAACCGAAGATCGCGGGCCACATCAACCCCTCGCCAGATTGAAGAGCAAGGGGTCCTGCGGGCATTGGATCCGGACTCTGAGTCTGAGGCGGAAGTCACTCCAGACCCATGCGAGGCCATCTTGATTGGCCTGGAACTTCAAGGGAAGGTTCGCGCCCTGGCACCGGAAGGATGTGAGGACCGAGCTGCTTCCGAAGGAACCCGTCTCCTGGACCAGGACGTCGAGCTCTCCGATGTTGGCGGACGAGATGTGGCACGGCTCTGCAACCATCATAGCCAGATTTATCTCCTCTCTTGCCAGGGTAGAAAGTGTAGCGTAGTCTCTTGCTTTTCAAAGATTCATGGTGCCCATAGGGGAACCCCCTTGTGCCGAAAGCATTTAGCTGAATCTGGGCGTAGCAACAGCCCGGCAGCGTCCGGGCCAGGGAAAGGTTCAGCCGCACCCAAGAGCAACACTGCTCTGGTCCCGGCAATGAGAAGATCCCACTCCGCCGACCCCTCGGCCGCCCCCAGAGTATCATTTGATCTTACTCTGGGAGGTGAACCGGGTCTGCACCAGTTGTTAGTCCTGCTGAGTTTGAAAGTCCCTCTCGACTCGAGAGGCTGTCCCATCCGGAGGCTGGTTCACCTGTGCTCGTTCGCCTTTGCCCCTTCTTTGGGCAAGGGAAGTCTCGTAATTGGTACCTTTTCCTGGGAAGAATCGAGGAAGCTGCGCCTGACGGCCGGCGTTCGGAGCGTTGCCAAGTCCACGTCCACAGTTTGGATGTGCACATGAGTTTTCCATGGCATGTGGTCACACCACCTCCGTCCACCGACTCACAAGGACGATATCCCAAGGTCTGGCTTCAGGAGTACCTCCACGAACCACCCCAGGAGCTCGTGAGGCGAGGTGTAAATATGCAGGCCGCGCATCTTGCGGCCGGAGCCTGGGAGTGGGTGCATCAGTGGGACGGGAAAAGAGTGGCCCAAAAGGGAGAGCTCCCTACCTCCCTTGATGCCGAGTCTGTCGCCCGCATGTCCAAACGGCCGGATCTGTGTCTGCTTGCTCATGAAGAGGGGAGAGTACTTGTTGGAGAAAAGAGAGCCCACGACGAGACAGTGTTTGGGACACCGCCTCAACCCCTCGGGACGCCACAGCCACAGGTCAGCTTCAAGCCGCATAGTCCTCGTGAGGAGAGTACTGAACCTCTGGATGAAGAAGGGGTTCTCGACGCTTTCACAGAAGCGCGCTCCGAAGGAGCGTCCCTGACTGAGGCTATTGCCCTTGTTGCCGGGGCATATGGGTCAACACCCGAGAAGGTGCAGGGTCTTTTGCTTGGAAGATGGGAGGCCCTCGGCAGCCATGCTAAGGTTCCTGACGTTCCGCCCGGGATTGGCTTGGGCTCAACTTGGAACCCCATCGGAGCACCTCCACCCCTACCTCCACCTTCGGAAGCCCCGAGGTCCTCGGGGCTGGTGGCCAGTCGCGTATCGACCTCGGAGAACCCCTTGCTGAAGGCGAGCTCAGGGCCAGGAAAGAGTTTTTTTCCCTTCAGCCGGCAGCTCAGCGTCGGGGCCTCAGGGCCACTTTGGCCGGGGCCTCCTGGACAAGGCTGGGGCGTCATTCACAGATGCACTCGGGGTCGCAAGCCTGCCTCAGTCTCAGTCTCTTGCCACTGATCGGATCATCCATGCCATTGATGGTCTTCGGAAAATTCAGGATGAAGATAAGACCGGGACCAAAGGGCAACTGAGTTCCCTCAAGGAGGGAGAGAAGTTGGATGTCTTCCTAGCACGAGGCTGTGGCGACCTGACGATAGAACTTTGCGAAGGCGTGTATGGAAAAGAACTCTTCCACAGTATCAAAAGAGCCGCCAACCATGCTACACATGAGCTCAATCTGATTAAATGGCCAGTGCTTATCACGAACCGTGTAGCACTTGCAATAGCCGGCCTCTGGTGGGGGGGCACCGAAGGGTATACTCTACTGGCCTCCGATTGCGCGA
This sequence comes from Symbiodinium sp. CCMP2592, assembly GCA_905221615.1. NCBI lineage: Eukaryota > Dinophyceae > Suessiales > Symbiodiniaceae > Symbiodinium > Symbiodinium sp. CCMP2592. The sequence continues at coordinate 344,657 of CAJNDT010005893.1, read as the reverse complement.
CGGCTCGTTCCGAGCAGATCGAAAGTTGGAGTTCGCCCACGGAGCATAAACTTGAGAGTCGCGCCCGCGCCCCAACTACTTTCCTTACCTGGCTCCGATACGCTGAGAATTCTGTAAAAGTTTTCGGTAGCGCATACGGGTTGGAGCATGTTGCGGAGCGTATGCGTTTCCTCCAAGCACTGAGGGAAGCTCATGAGGAAGACGAACACGCGTTCCCATTCCCTTATTGCGTACAGTTGTTTGAGGAACTTTCAGCAGTATGGTGTGAAGCTTTGAGGGAAAAGCGTAGGGTTCTTTGCTCCCGCCTAGGTACGGAGAATCCCCGGACGGAGGATCTCAAGCTGATTGCCCTCGCTCCTGGACCCGATGGACATCCGAGCTTTCAGTTCCCCAGAGTCTGGGATCTGAAAGACCCGGAGGGCTATTATCAGAAGGTTGTCTTGTCCCGGCAGGATCGTGCCATGTCTCGCTTGCTCAACAAGCAGCTCCACGAACATGTCACTCGTGAAAAGAAGCAAGATACCCGCAAGACGGCCGGGCCCACTGAAGCTGAGCCCGAGGATGTTCCATCCGAGGGAGCCAACAAGTCTGGCAGAGCCCCTCGGCTCACACTGCGGGTTGAGGATAAGACAGGCGGGCAGGGGGATGACCCGAACCGGGCCTACCCCGCAGGCAAACGTCTAACCCAGCCGGAAATCAAGAGGTCCATCCAGCATGCACCTTACGACCCGAAGACGCAGAAACCTATCTGCTGGGACGCCGCTTGCCACATCGGGTGTCACAGGGCTAACTGTCCTCATGCTCATGAGCCACTCCCGCCCATGCAGAAGCTGGATTACACGGTTGCCATGCAGGTTTTGCGCAGAGGGGGATTGAAAGGGAGCCCTAAGGTCAACCCCAAGGATGTCGACGGCAGGATTGCCCAGCTCCGTGCTCAGGCTAAGGACGATAAAGACTCCAAGATTGAACCAACTGGGAAGGGAAAAGCTAAGGCCAAGCCCAAGGCGAAGGCGAAGGAGAAGGCTGGCTGGGAGATCCCTGAAGACTACCAGGGACCGGTTACGCACTTGGAGAAGGAGCTTGGAGAGCTAGGCCAGGGCCCCGATTGGTCGTGGCATAGCTCCTTCTGCTAATTTTCACTCAAACACAAGCGCCTGCGGAGTACACAAGTCAGCACATTGGGCTCAAATGAATTATGGAGCTCGCACAAATAAAACAAGTACTCAAGTAAATACCGGCCAGGAAAACAAATGGAAAATACGTGTACATACAGTACGAGTACAAGGCGTGCAAAGTTTTGCACCCCGCCTAAAGCATGCCGAAGTCCAACTAAGGCTACTGCTTTCAAACACAACTTTGCGACTTCAAAAGCCACACTGTACGAGAGCTCTAAGCTGCTACACTAGGGCCGGTATGACAAAGAAACAAAAGGAGTACAACTAGTTTCAGTACAGCTCCGGACTGGGTTTCACTCGCGTGCACAAGCTCTGCCGAAGCGGTCGTTGGCTTGACCTACCGCTACCTACCGTCTTTGACACTAGAGACTACGAACGCATTTGCGCTGTCTGCCTACGGAAGTCGATGAAAGATGCAAGGCATCCCACACCAACTGTTGAATGCTTGACTCGGGCAAGCGGACCCGGCACAAGAGGTAAGAAGAGCAGAAGCTTCACACAAGTGATGCAAAAGTAAGCTGACTCGAAGCAAGGCGCTGAGAGAGGCTGACGATTCATGCGGGATCATGCAAGCACAATTTGATAATCAAGAAAGTGTTTGCCCTGTACGCAAAACAGCCGAAGGAAGCCTACAACCAACGACTAAAAGTATTAGAACCTCCTAATTAAGGTCCAGCAGTGGCGGAATGCATCATCGCCATCACACGTGTCAGCAATGCACTCAAAGTGCACACATTCTCGGGTTTGCCAAAATGGCATGCGTCACAAGTATTGATGGTGCAAAATGCACCATATGCACATTCAAGAAAGCCATACAAGTATATGCTCAAGATCATCGGCACCTGAAGTTAACAGAAGGGTCCAGGACCCAGCAACATGAGCATCCAAGCTATAATACAGGTGGATATATACAAGATGCCCCATGGTATCAACACGCCGAGTGTTGACACCAAGAAAGCATCGCATCAAGAGCATTTCAAGTGGCCATCAAGAGAGGCTTTGCGCATACATCATGTACCGTCACTCAAGGATTGCATTTCTTGCATGCACGGAGTCCGCGGTTCTGTGCTTCGTGGCGCTCGTACGCCTTCACACGATCGCACCCATCAAGCTTAAAGCACCGGAGACGATGATAGCAGCGGCCCGTGTGCGACACCCACACGAGGCTCCCACGGTGGTTCATCCTCCGTGCCACGGCGATAGGGTACCCGTGCAGCTCGCGGAACGACTGCGTCGAAAGCTGCGAACTCATTGACTCTGCTGGTGTTCCAGGTGCTGATGCATGGTCAGCAGGAGGCACATGAGCCTGCACTGCATTCATCGCACCAGTGGGCGGTGCTGCTGACGAACTCGCGTCGGGATGAGGAGCATCCTCATCTTCGTACCTCGGACCTGGTCTGGTAGAAGCTTTGGACCTTGCACCTTTGCGTAGCGCGGACAAAACATGTGGAGGGCTATCATCACCATCAAAGTCGAAAGACAGAGGATTCGTAGGAGTCCCAGGCGCACCAACTCCAACATGCAAATTGAGCTGGCGATCAAACTGAAAGGAGACATGATCACGAGGGCCAGCGATCTGCACATTGACCTGGCCGCGATCAGATACCCTGCAGCACAAAGTGCGGATGCACAACACAAGCATCAGCATTGTCACACACGCAAGGACCAAAGCATGGGGCTGCACAAGCATGTCGATGACAGACACGCCAGTGTCATCGCGGACCCACAGTCCCAAGAACCACGCAAGGACCCGGTTAGCCCAGTCAGGAAGATCAGCTCCTGAGTCATCCAAGCCGTTGTCACCGTCAGCATCATCCGCAGCACGACTCAAGGCGCTCACAACAGCGATGACAATGGCCTGAATCATAGGCTTGCTCACGGACGCACTCGATGTGGAGCGGACGGCACGCACAGCGTCCTTCATTGCTTGCTTGTAGCGTAGATCAGCAATCTCATCTTCTCCAACAAAGCACTCATGCACAGTATGCCAGCAACCGATGATGTGCAAAAGCATGAGCATGCGGCTCCGAGAAAGGCCTTTGGTGTTCAGGTCGGCCACATTGATCGACGTTGCAACTTTGCGAAGCATGATGATCTTATCCGCAACAAGCTGCTGAGTCCACAAGACTCGGACGCTCAAGTGTCTAACGCGGCCGACGCCGCTTCGCTCCATGATGCCTTTGGCAGCGCTGGCGTCCAGGAAGTGATGAATCTGGGGTGGCTCATCGTCGGCAATGAAAGCGAGCAGCTGCCGAACAAACAAAGCGTCACAAAGTGTAGACGTCGCCGCAAGCAATTCCGATTCCCCTGAGCTCAAAGCAATCACCCTTTGTGTATGGCTAGAGCTGTACAAAAGGCAACCTGCTACGAACACCATCCCTGAGCTAACCGATTTGCGAGAGCCTCGATGCGCCGCCCAGTTGGCGTCCGAAAAAGCTTCTAAGCACAGGATCGGCTGGCTCGGTCTCGGAATCTCGCCGGAAACTCCATTGTAACAGTTTCTGCGATCAAGTAAGAGACCATGGTGTTGGCCTTCAAGAAGATACTTCAACAGATGCCTCAAAGCAGCCTGCGCATTGCATGTTGGCGAAGTCATGTAGCTGCTCAACGCACGGATGGCACCCTGACACTCGATCAAATCCACTGCCAAGTACAAAAGAATGCCTATGGCACAGCGGAAAGCCTTTGCATCTGCACACGCGAGAAGCTCGCTGTTGTCTACTTCATCAAGCTGCGGCGCATAAGGAGTCTTCTTCGGAGCACTCCGTTCATCGATTTTCATCACAGAAAACAACTTTTCAAAATGCTTGGCCGAGGGTGTTAGCAGCATTTTACCGCCAGCAAGAAGTGTGTGATGCCGCTTCAAGAACGAAATCGTGTCCCCCGGAGCCTCAAGGATGCGGATGCTTACACGATACTTTGATTCAAGCGTGGGCCGGAGGCGTTCAAGAAGAAAGCGCTTGCTGCCTGCACCCAACAAGTCATCGACATGCATCTGCATACTGAACTTGGAAGCTGGCTCGCGGATCAACGAGGGCAGAGCATCACACTTCTTAAAACCCAAGGCTTCATCAAGAAAACTGGAAAATGCCAAGTACCACTCCTTGGATCCGTCCCGCTGTCCGGGCAGGACTCGTCCCAGCACGTAGCGGACACCTGCATGCTGCACAATGACCAGGCGGGTCTGCTTGACGCTAAGGTAAGCGTCACTGATGTCGAGGGCGACCATGACCCAAGGATCATCAGGGTCAGGCTCGTGACACAGGTAGTGGATCGGCAACAAGCGGTTCGAAAGTGCTGTGGAGGCGGGCGAAAAGAGGTCATGACGCTCATTGAGCCACGCATACTCTCGGGCCACGTACCGGCTGCGTCGGTACCAAACTGGGGAGCCACCAAGCTCCTTCTCACGCCACGTGCGCACCATGCGCGTGGTGAGGTGAGTGGCCTCTTGACCTGCGTACTCATCGTTATGAGCTGCTGACTCAGGAAGCAGAACAGTCATGCCTTCTAGCCTAGCAATCTCAACTCCATCAGCAATCACATCCAAAGCTTCGAGCTCCTCCGGAGAGAGCTCTGGCTCAATGTCTGAAGTGCGAGGCCGACACAGCTCAGGAAGCAACTCAGTGTCACCAGACTGATCCTCAAGAAAACTCTGGTCGTAATCCTCGAGCTCATCAAGCGTGTCACCATCAAACGTCAAAGTGACATTTTCATCCTCATGCTCATAACACACTTGCCTGATGTGCACAACGCAGGGAGACTCCTCTCCAGAGGTTACAAGCAAATCTCCAGCCGGCACTTCATCCGCACAGCAGCCAGGGGCGGTAATCAAAGAAATCTGCCCTTCAAGAGCCATCACTTGGTCATCATCAGACCTGCGGGCGACCTTGGCTGGTCGAGGATTCTCACTGAGGCCCAGAGCCTCAGAAATCAGAGGAGCGGATGAGGCAACTGCCCCCGCCTCGGCAGGAATTGCGGGCATCCCCACCTCGGCTGAGCTGGGTTCACCTGCGTCAGTGGACAACACATCACCGTGACGATCAGAAAGAGCAGCATCCTCCGTGGCACTCATGCCATCAGAAGGGCTATAGTTGATGGATGTTGGAGACCGCACTGGCGAGTCGGTGCCTGCAATCTGTGAAGGAGAGCCTCGAGCCTCGTGAGGAAGAGGCGATTCTGCAGCGGCTGGTGGTGAAGGAGGAGGGCCAACGTAGGCTGGGATAGGCATTGCAACAGGAGCGGCTGGCTTCTTGTGCCCAAGTACAAGTTTCCCCCCTATGGACGAGAGCCCGTGCTCGAAAACACTCACATCAAAGCTGGCTGCAAAGTCCGGATCGAAATTGTCTTCAAACCTTCGCACTGAGCGCGTCACGAAGACGCCACCGACCAAACCCAAAATGTGGGTGTCATTGCGTATGGCTTTTCCCAGCCAGAGGCCGTGGCGCCAGCGCGCCGAGGATTTGCCGTCAGGTTTGAGGTATCCCAGGACCTTTTCTCCAAAGCGACAGATGGTGCCGCTGTACGCCGAATCAGTCACAGCCTCGTACGGAGTAGTGCCATGCACAGGCGTGTAACGGTTGCGAAGCCAGCAGGCATGGGCAAGGGCCCATCCGTAGATCGGATGCAGCGGTGGAAACAACACTTGATCGTCCTTGGCTCCACAAGCTTGTTCGAGATCATGCGTAAGCACAGCTGCATGTTGCCTGATGCTCCCAACGACCTGCTCAACCGGACCATTGCTCTGGTGAGACTCCACAGGAGCGGTGTCCTTGGACACGTCGACACCAAGATTCCGAAGGGCCTTCAAGAGACCGGCTTGCACCGCAAGGATAGCGGGTTCATTATCACATCGGAGTCTGAGGGACCGGTGACCCAACCATATCGCAAACCTCGCGGATTCTGTAACCAAGTGACTGAGGCTGCTGCCGCCCTTCTGAGCCGTAGGAATGGCATGCACGGCTTTGGTGTGACGATCATGAAGAAACAAGACCGTCAGGCGGTCCTTGGCTTCCCGAACACCGTCATCGGCTTCCCTCGAGCAGTATCCAAAGTCAAAAGACAAGACAGACCGAGATCCAGGATCATGCGAAGCCTCAGACGGGTGGCGATCCTGTCTTCCGCGAAACTTGACACAAGCATCGCACCAGGGCTGGTACGGTTCATGTGTCAGCACATGTTGTGCACGATCGTGGTCCGAAGGAGCTGCAGGAACTGGTGGTGCATGTGGTGGCCGACTCAGCTCGGCGCTCAAGTTGTGATGGACCTGATGTTCACGCAAAAGATCGGACTCACGCAGATGGCGCACCAAACGCTCCCAACACTGGCTCTTAGACCCATTCTTACCCAAGCCAAGGCTGACAAGGGCAGCACGCATGACCCGAAGCGAAGAGTTGCGGTCAATCACAACACCGTTCACAGTGACGCTGTCAATGACTTCGCGTTCAGATGGAGCTGCCTCTCCACCTCCATCAGCCGCAGGAGCGACTGGAGCCGCTTGATCAGCACTCGGAGGAAGATCGCTATCACCTTCAAGCTCGCCTACACCTGCACCTTGATCGGCGGCATCTGGCATCGGAACCTCTGGAGCCTCAACAGAACCTGCACCTTGAAGGGAACTTGGCACGTCATCGGAATCAGAGGGACTAAACCCTAGGCTCTCAGGACTTAGGGAGGCATCGTCATACGCAATGGTGATAACCTGTTCGACAGCCGGGGGCCCAAGCGGCAACGTACGATCCGTCAAAGAGCTCACATCGGCCGCCAACTCAGCAACAGTCCACCGGCCATCTCTGCGCACAAGTGTGGTGCGATACCAAAGCAACTCAGTCAAGGGAATCAGCGTGCTGTCGACATATAAGCCTGCCCAAAACTTAGGAGCGCATAGCGTCTGGAACCTATCCTTTGCCACCCTGAAGAGTCAAGACGGAGCAAAGGACCATGCAATGCTGCACTCACCGCCCGCACTGCTGAAGGTAGAGCGTTGAGGACACGCACACTGCCCGTTGCGCATAGAGATTGCCTCTTCAACCTGACCGGTTCGGACAGATCACCGTTGGTGAGGATGAAGTCACTGTCACCTGAAGTGGAGGGGATTACGTAAAATCCTGCCTTGTACAATTTGCCCAAAGAAAGGGGAGGGCAAGTAACTCCTCCGATCAAGAACTTTTCACGGAACCTGATGGACCCAACACGAACCTCTGCAATGCGTATGCCTTTGGACTGCAGCAAACGGCCTGAAGCATCGACGAACCTCTGAGCCGACGATGGAGCAGGATCACCAACCTGGGCGTACGTCTCAGGGAGTGCACTGATATCCGCTCCTGAGTCCAGGATGATGTCTTCACCGTTGACACTAGCAAGAGCACGGACACTGCCATGCACATACACAGACGGCTTGAGAGGCGTTACCTGATCGGCATCACAACTGACCTGATGCACGGGGCACTTGACGGAATCTGCCAGGGATCTGGACTGATCTGCAGGGCACTTGAAGGAATCTGCACGGGATCTGGAATGATCTGCATGGCACTTGAAGGGATCTGCAAGGGATTTGGAATGATCCGCATGGCACTCCAGCTGCTTGGCTTCACACAGCTTCAAGAGCACATCACTCGGGAGGCTCAAAAGCTCGTACTCACAGATCGTATCCCAAGCGTTGCAACGAACCTCAGAGGGGTCACTGATCGAAAAGTGCTCAACTCGTTCCATGCTGCACTGAATCATGCAAACGCGGGTGTCTCCATCAAGAAACTCCTCATCACACTCATCAAAGGCGGTAAGGTCTATCTCCGCAAGCCTAGCAACCCGACCCTTTGCACCAACCTGAGAGGCACTCTGAGACGGAGTCACAGTCGAGACGGTGGATCCCGACTCCTCGGACACAGCCTGCACCTTTGTCACCTTGTTTGCCTTTGGACTGACCTTTGTCCTTGCCATGATGACCTTTGCCTTTGTTGTCCTTGCCATGCTTTCCTTTGCCCTTGCTGTCCTTGCCTTTCGTTTTGCCTTTGCCCTTCTTGCCTTTGCCGGCAACACGGTCGATTTCCATAGGAATGGCACCATCGCCAGTCCCTGCACCTGAACCCTGCGCAACATCACCAAAGTATGAAACGCCTTGCCACTTGAACTGCTGCCTTTCGATGCGCAAGACACAGTCCCTCACTGCAGCATACGAAGCATCCTCCGGAAGGGTGGCATGAACCTGATTTCTCGTCTTGAGCTCCTCCTGAAGAAGCTGTTGCGAAGCGCTCTCGTACTCTGTAAAAACCCGTTCAAGCTCAAGAATCTGTGGAAACATTGCCTCGCCAGATTTAAAAGCACTGACCTGTGTCAGGGCCGTCAAGATGCCAAGGCTGCGTGACTTGCTCTGCGGTGCATACAAGGAAATGAGCTGCCGAAGGGCTTCATACCCACAGTTCCCAGAGACCGACTTGATCACAAGAAACCCACGTCCCTTTACCAACACCGAGAGCAAAGCGAAGAGCTGCCGCGAGCGCGAGACGATGTCTGTGGCTGCGGGAGAAATGTTCACCTGCCGGTGCAAGTTTGATTTCAGCTGATCGATCTCTTCTCCGAACTTGGGGTCTAAGACAGTCAAATACTGCTCAAGAGACCAAAGCCATGAAGGCCAAGCAGAATGCTCTTGTTCCCTCGTTGCAGCACGGAAAGGCTCTGGACGGGGCATGATGCGAGACATGTCTTTGCCTGTAAGTCCCGACACCGAAGAATCACTGGCACTGCGCTGCCCTATCACCTGACCCAAGAGAGCTGTTGTGTTGCCCAGTTGATGCAACAACGCGGTCACCTGATCGCTCGAGACAGGACTGCCCGCAGCGGGCCAAGGATTACTAGACACAGTCTCATGTATCGGCTGCAAAGGAGGGAGCACTGGACCCCCAAGGTCGTCATCGTCATCAATGCCTGTCCGGGGCTAACCGGGTCCTTTCCGTTATGGAACCGGGTCCTAGGATTTATGTTGCTGACATGAGTGACATGTAAGAACACGTGTATATAGGACATGTGTTGCTGACATGATGGACATGCAAGAACACGTGTGATGGACATGTAAGAACACGTGTATATAGGACACTTGTTGCTGACATGATGGACATGTCAGAACACGTGTATATAGGACACGTAAAGCAACATGTCTGATGTCGTGCTGAAGGGGGGGGGGCAGGACGGAAAACAAATGCAACTACTGCAGCAACATTGGGCCTACGTCATGTGTGTTCTTGTGGCTCTATGGAAAGAGCGAGATGCTGGACATGTATAAAAAGATGTGTGCTTGTGGCTCAATAGAAAAATCAATGCCTGAAAAACTTGGTTTGTTCGAAATGTGAAAACATGTACATCGAAAAATCAAAGCCATACTGACATAATTGCCTGTCCCAAGTTTTGTAGTTCACATGGAATTTCTTTGTTGCAAGATATTTTTGAAGTTATTTTGAAGATTCGTTTGTGCCGAGCAAACCAAACAAATGCAACTTGGTGTTCTTGTGGCTCAACGAAAACAAGAAGCTTGAGATTTTGTGTTCTGAAACCCTAAAGTCAGCTTTTTGTACGATTCACAACGACTTGAAAATTAGTGTGTGTGTGTGTCATGATTAAACATGAAGGGAATCTAAGCTTTCGTAACGTCCAGCTCATGCCCTAAACCCTGGACCCTAAACTGTAATCCCACCCAACCCCCAAACCCGCCCACCCACTCCTGCAGGTAGGTATAGATAAGTAGATAGGCAGGAGGGAGGTACTTGTAGGTCTAGGTGCACCGGCAGGCTTCCAGGTCTCTAGATAGCTAGGTAGGCGGGCATGTAGGTAAGGAGGCATTGATCAGGAAAGAAGTTTAAAGGTAGCAGGCAAAAGTAGTTGTAATTAGGCATTCGCGCAGGCTCTGTCAGGATGTCAGGTCGCCACATCAGAGGTCTTCGGAGCCCCGTGCAGGGGCGTACCCGCACCAAGCCCTTGAAGGGGCTGCGGGATGAACCCCGAATAGGGGTGAGCTTGGACCCCGAACAGGGGTCGTCGGAGCCCCGTACAGGGGTGTGGATGAACCCCGAAAAGGGGTGAGCCTGGACCCCGAACAGGGGTCGTGAGAACCCCGTGCAGGGGTGTGGATGAACCCCGAACAGGGGTGAGCTTGGACCCCGAACAGGGGTCGTTAGAGCCCCGCACAGGGGCGTCCGATGAACCCCGAAAAGGGTGAGCCTGGACCCTGAACAGGGGTCGTGAGAACCCCATGCAGGGGTGTGGATGAACCCCGAACAGGGGTGAGGATGAACCCCGAGCAGGGGTGAGCCGGATCCTCAAAGACAGATGCAGAGAGAAAGAAAGAGAGAGAGAGAGAGAGAGAGAGAGAGACAGCGAAAATAATTAACGAAGCAAGGAAGGAAGCAAGGAAGGAAGGAAGGAAGCAGGGAAGGAAGCAGGGAAGGAAGAAGGAATGATCAAGATGAGGGTGTGACTGTAGATGCGAGGAATGAGCAGGCAGCAAGGAGTGATGTGAGGGAAGGAAGAGGCAGGAAAGTCATGCATGGATTCAGTATCTCTCTGCTCACTTTCCGTCTGTCGCCGGCCAACCAGGCTGAGACAGTCTGCGCATCGAGATCCTCGAAGAGCCCCGGCCTAAGCCACACCAAGACTTGACTGCTGCACCGTCGGTTGCTTCCAAGCTCAACATGTTGGACTGCAGCAGCTTTTCATCTCAAGATTCAAGGAAATCGCACCGTTTTTTCTTGGCGCCACTAGCGCCATGACTGAGCAAGTGTACACCGACGCGGAATGGGCGGCTTGGCGTCGAAGTCAAAACCCTGCAGGAAGCCACCAAAACCCTGCAGGAAGCCACGACGACACAGAGACGGACCCAACGAAGCAAGGCTTCACAAAGGAACTCCGACCCCTTCCGGATGAATGGAAAGTTGAGTGGAAGAAAGCTGAGAAGAACAAGCAGCACTCAGCCAATGACTTCAGCGGTATCAGGCGCCTCTGCAACAGAAGGTTGCAACAGATGTACAACCAATGGAAGAATGAGGTGGAGCTCACGGAGAAGCAGGATTCGGCTATCAACAAGCTCGCCATCTTGACGCATAACAAGGACCGCATGGAAATCGATCGCTTGAGGGAGGTTGAGAAGGAAGCGATTTGGACGAAGAAAATGTACGAGACGAAGATTGCGGACGACAATAAGAAGCACGAGGCCGAACTGGCAGCTGTAAAGAAGAAAGGCGAGGACATGCTGGACGAACTGGAGAACACGCATGAGAGAAACAACCAGGAAAGGGCTAAGAGGCTGTCCATCACGGAAGATACGTACAGGTACAAGTTCGAGGATAGCCAGAAGGAGATGAAGGTACTGACTGCCATGTATGAGAACAAAATCAAAGAGATGAACGCCGAGCACCAGGCACAGATGGCGAAAGAGAAAGAAGAGAACAAGAAAAAGTTCGACGAGAAGGTTTCCAAAGCCCAGACGGACATGACAAACAAGTTCAAGAGCAGGTTGAAGAGGCTCGAGGATGCACAGGTCAAGTACAAAGAGAAAGTCCTCACTGCAACGGGGCTTTGGAGACAGACACTGGCAAGGAAAGAGGATGAGGTCCTGCGGCTCCGGCTACGACTCCGCTTGCAGGAACCCGCGAGCTCGGCGCAGCAAGACAACGAAGAGAAGCTCAAGGACAGTAAGGCTTGGCCCGACAGTTCATTTGTCAGTTGTTCAGTCAGTGAAATGCGCATCTCTGACAGGAGAGTTTGCATCCCACGTCCCCGACGGTCGTTTTCACCCCGACCTCTCCCGCACGCAGCCCGAGCCTTGGTTTCATCACCGCAACCTTGTGCGACCCCAACTTCGCACGTTCCAGGTAGTGACGAGTCCGACTCTGACTTCGATCGGGAAGGAAAGCGATCCCGCTCGCCCAGATCCGACAGGACGGATTATCGCAGTAAGCAGTGAGACGGAATAACGGATTTCATAACGTAGCTGATGGCTCTGATCGTGACATCCCCATGGATTCGAGTCTTAACCAAAACAATCTGACATCTAGTGATTCTGAATCCGCTTACAGTTTCAAGAACACGACGAACTCCATGGTTGATGCGGCGGCACAGGGGCATGGGCCCGGTGGCCGTGTGAAGTTCCTAGAAAGACTTAGGACTTCTGACTGGATGGGTCATGAAGCCAAGAGCAGCATCGGAAAAAGTCGCATGCATCAGGGACCATTCCTGCATGACAACCCCGCCTCCCCCCCCAAACCACCCACCACGAACCGGTCCCCCAACCAATTCCCGCACCCCTGATTCACACCCACCCACCGTCACCCAGCCACCTAACCGCCCCACCCATCCATCAACCACCCACCGAGAAACCCACCCACCCCCCCCAACCCCCCTGTGCTGGGCGGCCTGTTCGGTGCTTGCACTTAAGTGACAGACACTTCTTAAACACGGTGGGTGGTGATGTCTCTGACACGAAAGGTCAACGTATTCCTCGAGACCTACAAGCAGGACCGACTGCCCCATGGAAGATCCGCAACAGCAAGAGCGACATTGTCGCTCTTGCTGTTGCGGATGTGTGGTGCAGGTCGAAAGCGACACGACCTGCACTAAGGTGCAAGAAGGCCTTGACGGTGGCTACATCATCCCAGAAGGTTCATGGTGCAGGACTGGTAGGTACCCGCTCCTGCACCTTGAACCTACTGGGATGATAAAGGGGACATGCTGACTGGAGGCTGGGAAGTGGCACGTCTTGAGCTCGGCGGTGATGTCTCTAGCACGAAAGGCCTACGTACTCCTCACCTAGAAGCGCGACGGACGAGCACACCAACATGCTCACTGGTCACTGGAGGCTGGGCAGTGCCACTTTTAAGCTCGGTGCTTCAGACGGACATGACAGTTTCAGGAACAGTGCGGCATGTGCAGTCCATGGCTGTGTGATGCTGTGAGTGTGCGCCCGTCTGACAGCAGAACTATCTCAAGCTTCCCAAAGGAGTACACTTTTCATAGCCCTTTGCATCATGGTGGAGCTCACGGAGGTGTTGCTCGCTTTGGCAATTGTAGCCATTGGCTACATGTACAGCATACAGCAGAACCAGCAGAACAAGAGAAGGGCCAAGCAGGAGGAGGACAGCGGCAGCGAAGAAGAGATCAGGCCCAGGAGGAGGAAGGCCAGGGCCAGTCTCATGGAGGAGGACAGCGGCAACGGGAGGTCAGACCGCAATAATGACAAAAAGCATACGGCCACAGCACAACCACAAGATCCAATAGAACCAACACAGCAGGAAAGCAAGCCCAAAGATGAAGCTGGCAAGGATCCGCCAAAGGAAAGCAAGCCCAAAGATGAAGCTGGCAAGGATCCGCCAAAGGAAGCCAAGGATTTGGAGCCCGAGAACTTCCAGGAACGTGCAGAGGCCGCGGTCCAACGCATGGTGGCCGCCGTTCACACTATGCACGGATGTTTGCAGACAGGTTCAGAGCTCCGAGACGGAAATTTCCTCGTTAGGGGACAAGATGAAGAACATCCTCTTGGAGATAGCCGAGCTGAGACAGAAGCAAGAGGAGCACGTGTCGGAGCTTGGCAAGCTACCCGACATGGTCGTCGCTCTGGGGTCAGACCTCAAGAGTCTGACCAGCAGAAAAGAGTCCATGGAAGGGAAGCTAGCGGAGATTACGGACTTTTTGGAGAAGTATGAACTAGCAGACCCCAAACATGACACAGATACGACGAGCACAAATGCCGACGCGGAGAGCACGCACCCCGACAGCCAGCCGGAACAGACTCAAGCGGAGGACCAATTTACAGTCTTCTATGCTGAAGGATGGCAGTGGCTGTTCAACAAAAAAATACAGGCATACAGGTGCAAGGGAGGTTGTGACAACCCACCAATAAAAGGAAGAGAGCTGTGGCACAACATCATCCAGTTCCACAAGGACCATGACCGATGGTGCAACACCCAAGAGGAACTAGACGAGGCTCGACAACAGTTGATCGACGAAGAAGCGGCAAAGCGTTTGGCAGAACAGGAGAAGGCAGAAGCGTCAAAGCGTCAGTGGGAAGAGTGGACCGAGGACAATGAGAAGCAGAAGCAGCCGCATGTCACAGCATGGAAGAAGTATCAGCAGCAGAAGGATCAGCAGCAGAAAAAGGAGGTGGAGGAGGAGTGGAAGCAAAGTTGGGAGAACTGGAAGACTCCCCATCAGTGAGTCATGTACACTAGGAAGTTTTTGTGAGCCCTGATGTAGTTACGGACCTAGACAGTAGCAGCGCTAGGACAGTGATTTTCCAGGCTCACACGCAGCTTCCCAACAGGAACAGACCAGGTTTGGGAGACGTCAGCTAATTGGTGCCAAACAAATAGCAGGTAGGAAAAAAAACCTGGTCCGGGCCTCTCTACGTACAGATGCACAGGAAGCCTAATCCCTGCGCATAGAGTTTTTGAAATCATCACTCAGCAGACAGTACGCTGAGGCAAAAAACCTTCCGGCGATGCTTTGTGTCGTTCATGCCCCCTGGTCGAACCCATAACAAGATTGCTTTGCTCTGCTCGCACAGGTGTGGCCTACTTGGTTTTGCCCCATCCTGAGGCAAGTTTATTGTTCAATCTGGTGTGGTTCATTCAAGTTTCCCGCCAGGCTGGGAAATGGAGACGTGAAGTGGACCAGTTCAAGTATCATGCCAACGCCTCAGTCACGTTGTTGTGGATGGTTTGGGAAGAACAGCACGTAGTTACATCCAAGGTCCGCTACAGCACGCAAGAATGCAAGCAGGCGGCAAGGCCCTCAGCTGTCTCGTTCGCACGGCAATCCAGGCCCAGAGCCATACAAAAAGTAAAGCATACAGACAGATTCCTAGCATGCCCCTCCCAACGCCAAACTCACCTGCAATTCGGGGGACATGACTTAGATTTAAGTCCGACTCAGTCACAACGATCCCGATCGCCGAGATCTACAAGGACTGCCAGAATCCATGCTTACATTGCTGCGCCTGGTTGTGACCTGCAGGAAGGCCTTGACGGTGGCTACATCATCCCAGAAGGTTCATGGTGCGGGACGGGGGTACCTCGCCCTGCACCATGAACCTGCTGGGATGATAAAGCGGACATGCTGACTGGAGGCTGGGAAGTGGCACGTCTTAAGCTCGGCGGTGATGTCTCTCGCACGAAAGGCCTACGTACTCCTCACCTAGAAGCACGACGGACGAGCACACCAACATGCTCACTGGAGGCTGGGCAGTGGCACTTGTAAACTCTGTGCTTCAGACGTGGCAGTTTCAGGAACGGTGCAGCACGAGCAGTCCATGGCTGTGTGATGCAATGAGTGCTCGCCCCAAAGGGAAGAAGGTAGGAGGGAGGTGAAGCCGTGCAGGCGTGACTTTGGACCTCAGCGCTTGGTTTGAATGTGAATCTCTGACTGTGTGACGCAGGATTGTGCCAAATCAAGCACGCATAGCAACTATTTGATATTTGGCAACGTAGGTCCTGCCCCTAGTGATGGTGACCGTCATTGAGCTCCTACTTTTGGTGGTTCTGATGTACATGGGCATCAACATCTACACCATGCACCACCACGACAACGACGACGAACCAGACAAGAAAAAGAAGAGGAAGAGACAGGCTAAGGAGGAGGCGGAGGCTTTGGCGGGATTGGGCGAGGACGAGGTTGCTGCAGAAGCAAACAGCATCAGCATTCGCATTCAAAGTCTTCAAGCATCAGTAGCACAACGTATGGACAATGTGATGCAACGACTCGACGGCATCGAGAAGTCGGTGCTGTGGACACACACGCGCCTCAAGGAGATCACGGAGGAAGTAGCTTTCCTTCGAACGACCCACGAGGAAGAAAAGAACAAAAGTACAATGGAGTTGCAGAGGCTGCGCTACGAGGAGAACCAGATTCTGCAGGGCATTTTTGCAATGCGGCGTGAACAGGAACAGTGGGGGAATCGCTTCTTGGCAAAGTTCCAGCAGCTCGAGGAGAAGGACGGCACCAACGACCACAAGCAAAGCGGCCCGTCAGACGACATCCCGGAAATCCCGAGGGTCCCAAGCAATAAGATGCCGACGCAGGAGCCTTCAGGTACAAAGCCCACCAAGGAACCGGAGGGTGCACAGCCCCCCATGACGGAGGAAAGACGAGCCAGCCTGATGGCCGCTGCATGGTGGGCACGTGCTCTGGCGGAGGCCAACGGCAACAACGCATTCCTAGATGAGTGGGTCGAGAAGTTTTCAAAACAGGAAAGAAAAGCCTTCTCATCCAAAGGGGGCGTCCGAGAGGAGAAAGTCTCAATTCACGGAATTCATAGTTTCGAAGGGCCGGATGGAACAAATTATGGAGACGTCGGCCACTACTACTACGCCAAAGTGTTTGAGCAGCTTTTTCCAACTGTCTCACCGTACATACGACAAATGAACGACGCAAGCAAGGCGGACTTGGTGAGGGCAGTCCTGGCCACAGCGTACTTGGTTTTGGACGAGGGGCAGAATGACCTGAAGCAGAACACGACGGAGACACAACGGACAACATTACAAAACCTCAGGAAGAACATAGAGCACTTCGCATTGAATTTTCGCGGTGGTCGAGCATGAGATTCAGGGACATTGTTTTTGACATGGAGTTCACGTATGTGTCCCTGGACAGAGGTTTCACATCAATCTTCCGTAATGACTTCAGATTCATGTCATTATGAAGATCAGAGCTACGGATGTGCGTGCAAAATGTCGTCCGGTTTCGAGTGTGCTCACACGGACACGACCCACCATCCACTTCAGCCTTTGAACCTCCCAGGTGAAGTCTCACAACGGATTCCTGGAAGGTGGCAGCGAGGCCCGGCGCATGCCCTTAAGAAGTGCTGGGTAGTGATGTCTCTGACAGGAAAGTGGTCAATGTATTCCTCGAGACGTACAAGAACGACGGAAACCGCACGTCTTAAACTTGGCGCTGATGTCTCTCACACCCTAAACCCCCCGTGTGGCTCGCGACCTGCAGGCATGACCACGACCACCATGACCACCACGACCACGACGACGCCAGGGAGGCCGGGAAGGTTTCGGAAGTGATTTCGGAAGTGGTTCGGATGCCAGTCCATGGTTGTGTCAGTGTGATGCAGTGAGCAGTAATCTCTCAAGCTTCCAAAAGGAGAAGAAGGCCGCACGTAGCCCTTTGCATCATGACGCTGACGGACTTGCTGCTTGCTTTGGCATTGCTGTGCGTCGCCGCCCACATCTTCATGAACCAGATCAACAAGGGGACGGCCAAGCCGGAGGAGGACAACGAAGAGGAGACGAGACGCAGGAGGAAGAAGGCCAGGCGGGCGCGTCTAATGGAGGAGGAGGAGGAGGAGGAGGACACATACACGGGGGCCGAAGCATCAACCTCCGAGGCGACAGCGCGACCAGAAGATCCAACGGCAGCAACACCACCAGTAGTGCATCCAACCCACGGGATGCAAGAAGAGCAGTTGAAGGAGTTTGCCAGGAAGAAGCTCGAAGAGGCAGCAGCAGAACAGGAGAAGCGAGACAAACACGACGAGTGGGAAGCCAATGCAGAGGATGCGGTCCGCCGCGTTGAAGAGGCCGTTGCAAGTGCGAGTGGAGTTGTCGAGAAGGTGAAGCAGTCCGAGGAAACTGTCCTGAAGTCAGAGGAGCAGCTGAAGAACATCGTCAAGGAAGTAGACGATATGAAAGAGAAGCAAGACCACGCACTCAAGTTTTTTAGCGTGGAACCGAACTCAATCAAGGACCTCCAGGAAGCAGTGAAGCACCTTACCGAAGGCATGGACGGAGTGGAAGTCCGGGTAACGGAGATTTCGGAGTTCTTGGAGCAGTATGTCGCTGACGCTACGGCAGAGTATGAGGAAGTGCATCGCCGAGAACAGGAACAACAGCAAAGACAGGAAGAAAACGAAGAACCTCCACGGACTCAGATGCCGGGTGAGCTTACTTACTTCCCGAAACTTGGCTACGTGTGGGAGTTCAGCAAGCTCAACCAAACGTACAGGGCGAAAGGAAGAGACAAGGGAAATGGGAAATGTGACAACTTGGGAGCTACCGGCAAAGGACCAGAATTTTCACCAGTGAAGGGAAGAGCTCTCTTTAACGCCGTGGTGGATGTCTACAAGAAGTCAGGAACAAGACAGATATGGTGCATGTCGCAAAAGGAAGTGGATGAAGCTAAGGCCTTGTTATGGGACCTTGAAGTCAAAGAGACAATGGAAAAACGGAAGCTGCAGGCTGCCTCGTCGACGGATTCCACCAAAGGAACCAAAGGAAAGGGAAAGGACCCGGTTAGCCCCGGAAAGGGCCTTGGCAAAGGGCCAGGCTCACAGCCCGGCAAAGGGCTAGAAAACTGCAGCTATGTCGATTGGGGCAAGACCTACGGCGATGGCAGCAGATATGAGTCTGACGATCATTGGACCAAGCAGTGATTGGGTCCATGTACACTAGGAAGTTTTTGTGAGCCCTGATGTAGTTACGGACCTAGACAGTAGCAGCGCTAGGACAGTGATTTTCCAGGCTCACACGCAGCTTCCCAACAGGAACAGACCAGGTTTGGGAGACGTCAGCTAATTGGTGCCAAACAAATAGCAGGTAGGAAAAAAAACCTGGTCCGGGCCTCTCTACGTACAGATGCACAGGAAGCCTAATCCCTGCGCATAGAGTTTTTGAAATCATCACTCAGCAGACAGTACGCTGAGGCAAAAAACCTTCCGGCGATGCTTTGTGTCTTTCATGCCCCCTGGTCGAACCCGTAACAAGATTGCTTTGCGCTGCTCGCACAGGTGTGGCCTACTTGGTTTTGCCCCATCCTGAGGCAAGTTTATTGTTTAATCTGGTGTGGTTCATTCAAGTTTCCCACCAGGCTGGGAAATGGAGACATGGGGTGGACCAGTTCAAGTATCGTGCCAACGCCTCAGTCACCTTGTTCTGGATGGTTTGGGAAGAACACCACGTAGTTACATCCAAGGTCTGCTACAGCACGCAAGAATGCAAGCAGGTGGCAAGGCACTCAGCTGTTATGCTTGCACCAGAAGTTAGTTGGAAGCATGCTTGCCTGGCATCACGGCAATCCAGGCACAAAGCAATGTAGATTCACAAGTAAACAGACAGATTCAGACATCCGACGGAAATTAGCCATCTTTTCCATTGCCATGACGATACTACGGCGCATTTCTAGCAGCAGCAGCAGCAGCAGCACGTCGAAGGAGAACTGGCGACAGCTGTAGGAAAGGAATATCATGAATTTGAACATGGAGGAGCTGGACCCGGAGTCCAACGACAAGTTGAGTGATAATCAACTCAACTACTTGGACTTCGCCGGTGATTTTCTACGACTGTGTCCAGGCCTGAAACCTGAGTTCCATTGCACAGTGCAGCCTTAAGTATCTCGGCAGGAATGGCCCGCTTCAAAAAAGACATGCAGGAACGAACTCTTACTTATGTGTCGGATTGCCACTTGGCACATCGGCTCTGAGCCCTCATGCGTCAGCCCTGTAAGCGGAACCTCAGGCAGTGGAACAGAAACACCTCTGATGGTGTTACGTATGCTCTTGGGAAAGGAACAGGTCGCTCATTTGTACCTCATCTGAACATGGACTTGCAAGTAGTACCATCCTAAGGTTTTCTGGGTTGCTGCTAAGGTCAGGAAGTGAACGAAAAAGAAGTGCACGAGAGTTTCTGCAAAGGAACTTCGACTTTGAAGGAGTCCCGCTGTGACTCAGTTTCCGGGGAGGCTGCTTGGCAAGTCTGTGCTATCCAGTCCAAGCACATGAAGTCACTCAGGCTTGCAGACGATATGTTGAAAGCGAATGTTAGTTGGTTGCAAGACAAGGCCGGCCGGACCTGCAGGAAGTCTGTCAGTGACATTGCAAACAATGTGCAGGTATCCCTCTATGTGTCTGGCTTCCCATGCACTCCATTTTCGATGCTCCATCATTTATCCAAGATGCTGGAAGATAAGAATGCGAAGCAGCTATGGAAAACAATCAGGAACATCAAGGTAATAAACCCCCCAGCAACTTGTCAACATGATCAAGCAACTGAGATGATGGCTGTCTTGGAGAATGTCAAGCAAGCAACTGAGATGGTTATCTTGGAGAATGTCATGGGGTTCGAGCGATGTATGAAGATCTTCAAGCAGACTGTGAAATCACAGCTACGAACGACGCTTGGCTACAGCAATCAAATCCGTCGACGGCTCAGCTTGAACATGGCCTGATCGAGGTATGAAATGGCAGTGTTGATGATAGATCCGCGCTCGAGCTGCACATAAGATTCGCCAACTGAGTGTCAGACGCCACCAGAGCAAGGCTGCAGCATGGAAGCCCGATCAGTCGCAAACGACTGTATATTCTGTTGGCCAGACGGGATTGCTTGCATTCCGACGCCAAGCAGAACTTTCAGTCCTACACAGAGGAAGTTCTCAGGGAAATGCATTGCAAACCAAAATACTCCTGGAGACTTGGCTTTGTTTTGATGCAGATGCAGGTTCAGTGCCGTTATGCATGTCATGCTTTCCAAGGACAGACCTCTTGTTGCACAGTTCTCACCCAGCGGTGTGCCACGCGAGGGAGAGACGAAGTCATGGAAGAACAAGACGCAGGATCGCAATAATGTAGCAGCCAAAAAACATGTGTTCCGGTATGTAGTTCCCTCGTCGAGACAGGAACACAAAGAAGAAGCACGTGAAGTGGCCTGCACAACACAACATCTGGGCAAGAGAGAACAACGCTTGGTCCTCGGTTCAGGGTTTCGGGTTCCCATTATTACCTTCGGACACATTGACTTAAGGTATCCAGGAAGCGAGCCCATGGCTGCTTCGAAGCTGCTTGCCCGAAAGCAGCATCCCAAGTTTCAACAACAAGGGAAATGGACCTCTTGGACTTGGTCTGGGCAAAGAACGGAGGCCAGTCACTGACAAGCAAGAAGGCAAGCTGACTGTTGCCTGAGTTGTCAGGCTCAATGGAAATGGTCAACACGTCGCAGTCTCTGCGACGAACGCATGTCATGAAGAAAGGAAGGCCAGGGTGTGAGGCAGTTGCCATTGTCTTGCCCAGAGAATCGATGCAGGCCGCTACAGTGCCTCACACCTGGCGGCCGATTCCTGGTTCTGGGAAAACATCAACGATATTTACTAGGCCTGCAGTCCATATGTAGGAGCTCCATGAGTTGGGAGGCAACATGAGGCAATTTCATCCATCGGGTATTTTGACAGGCAGAGAGGTGATGCTGCTGATGGGCGCTCCCATCAACAAGCTGAGTCTGGAGAACCTGTCAGAGCGTGTCCCAGGGCAGCAGTATGTTTCCTTTTTGGCCATATCCATGCATTGGGACCACCAGAGCTTCAATCTTGCAGGATCTCCATGATTTGGGAGGCAACATGATGCACTTTCGAAGCATCGGGGCCGCCATTTGCGTTTTGTGCAGTGCGGTAGATGTCACGCATGTGTTAGGAGAGTCGCGCACATAAAAGAAATGCGTCTCAGTTGCGGAATCGCCCGCAATGCAATCGGTTGTCCGGCACTTTTGCAGCAAGCTTGTGGAAGCTCATTGCTCTGTTTGTGTGGCTCAGTATGACTGAACCGGGGAGTCAAGTAGACCTACAATAGGATGAAACCAATGTCAGACCAATCCTGAATACAATGAACATGGCTCAGGGCAGCATGACTTGAGAATTAAGTCAGGAACACAGCAGCTATGCCGCCGCAGTTCGATCTGCAAGGCTTCATGAATGGAGCTCCCAGCTCAAGCAGTCAAAGTATCCCAGAACGACGTATTCAACGCAATATTCCGCTGCAGCGGTACGAATTGACAGAGTCAGAGTCTGAGTCGAGGAAGAAGAAACGCAGAACTGGTGGGCTGCAGCGCTACGAATTGACGGAGTCAGAGTCTGTGTCCCAGCAAGGGTTTGGGGTCTATTATGTTCAGGCTGAACCTTGAACCTAAACCCGGATTGCCAAGGCCATCCGAATCCGACGAAGACGAATCCTACGAATCTGACGATGAAAGCTCCTCCTCCTCCTCCTCCTCCTCCTCCTCCTCCTCCTCCTCCTCCTCCTCAAGTACCGCGTGGGCACGTGTGGACCTGACCGTGGACCGGCTGGAGTGTTTGCACTCGGTGCGCTGCGATGAAGATAGGGAAATGGATGCGTACAGCAAGAACGGCATGAGACCGAAGCGCATTGCACAGGCTTGCAAGCATCCCTGCAGCTGTGAACGCGGCTGCCACGTACCGAAAAAAACCATGACGAACGTGTGCTCTCGTTTCTGGAGCTTGTCCAAAGCGGCCCAGGACGGATTGTTGTGGTCTTTACAACAAGGTGGCGGGAAGAAGCTGCGCTACAGTATCGCAGGTCATGCAGTTTGCAGGCAGGCTTTTCTGTGCCTTCTAGGAATCGGACGGAGCAGGCTGAGGCGCTGCAAATCCGTTTGTCATGGGATGGACCTACGGAAAATGAGTTCGTCGAAACGGCCAGCTTTGAAGCAGGCTTCTCTGAGAGTTTTCTTTATGCACATGTACCACAGTGCAGCAGAGTCGATGACCACGAAGCGTCTTGGCTTCTTTGTGATAGAAACATGGTGCAGGATTGTGATTTGTACTTTTCGAGTCGGAGGGTGCATGGCAAGTCCAAGGTTCACTACAGCGGAGGTCTTGTCTACCAGCACGCCCGAGTTGCAGAAACGGATGTTGACACGACTCATTGCTTACAAGATGCAGACAGCAACGGAGCAGATCAGTTTTGATACGGATCCTACGCAATTGCCAGTCCGAGAGCTGCCACACAGCAGCGGAAGCACCTTATTCACGCAGTACCAAGCATTTTGTGCAAGGGGATCCCAGGATGTGAATGTGGCAGGAAGGTCGCTCTTCTACTCGGAGTTTGTGCGCTGGTCACCGTGCCTTCGTTTCAGGAAGAAGTCCACGCACTCTTTATGTTTTACCTGCTCCAAACTAAAAGCAGCCATCGCAGAGAGCAAGAAGGACTTCACCCTCCATGTACGACTATGCAACGAGCTTCTTGATCATCATATCACACAATGGAGGGACCGTGAGGTCTATTGGCAAGCACGTGAACGTAGCAAAACACAACGAGACTTGCTTTGTGTCATACTGGACAGCTACGACAAGGCGAAAGCCATGCTCCCGAAATTTCCAGATCAACGAACTCCGAAATTGTCCGCGTTTGAGAAGAATCCACGTGTCTTGCCTTGATTAGCATGAGGGATGAGTTGCAACCCATGTGTCCGCAGTGCAACCGTGACACATTTCAGTAGTCGACTCCCCAGCATTCCTGTGAGGCATCCACGTAACCATCACCCTTGTCCTGGTGCACGGAGTTGGTGCATTCTTCTACACATGTGATGAGGGCATGGGCCTTGGGGCGAATTGGACGTTGGAGATTGCAGCTCAACCGCATTCCGGATTCGAGTGCTTCTTTTTGTTGCGGTCCGGCCGCCGGTGTGCCTGTATGTGCCTGTATGTGGCTGTGCTGCTTCTGAGCTCATGCGCGCGATGGACACGGCATTCTCCTGGTACAGAAGAAAGAATCTTCCTTTCCCCCACGAGTGTCCTGGCATGACTCTGGCACCGCGTGTCTCAGTTTATCACTCCGACGCAACTATCGGTGAACCAAGGTTCTACTTACAAGCAGACAACACAACGAAAGAAGTTCGCCATCAGAGCACTTCAAAGCTTCTATGCGCTTTGGTGCAAATGAACTATTTCCGAGCAAGTTCACACAACCATCTTCAGGTAGGCCACACGCATGAGGATGTGGGATACTCGGCAGCAGGGATTCTGTTCTTTAAGTTAGTTTTTTGCTGCGTGGTAGCTGATGCACAGCAATGCACTGTTGATGAGCTGAATGTGTTTACTGAGACGCCACACTGGCCCTGGTGACAACGGCTTTAAATCAAACTACGGACATCCAGACACCTCAAGACATCAGCAGAATCCTCACGGACAGTCTCGGGCCGATGTTTCGAGATAAAGGAATGATGATGCAGTGCGAACATGTGACGCAGGCCAGACTATGAGCTCCAACTCAGCACACGCAGTCGGGTAAGTTTGAGGCCGCACATTAGAAGCTGCAGTCTGCCGCAGGTTCGCAAGTGGGACGAGCTCCTTCCAAAATCGGTGCAGTTTTTCCATGCGTATCAGGAACGAGCCGAAGGCAAGTCTGACAAGCGGGGGCCACATGTCTTCCAGTTTCTTCCACGCGAAGGCGGGGAGCATCAAAGTGTAAGGCAGATGTCAATCCGAGCCAGAAGCATCCCTGAATTTGGGCCCTGTTTGCAGCTCTGCCGGATCATGGCCGTGGCATTCAGCTATCAGAACGCGTACCTGTTCGCATGAGGAACTGCGGAAACCAGAGTGACGTATTTGCCATCATGAAAATGTACATGAGTGACAAGCAGGCCAGTCAAGCACCGCTACTGTGCTGGCCCACTGCTGTTCGCAGCGACACGGAAGAGTTTTTCAGACAAATAAATACAACGACTGCAACAACCGGGCCCAAACTGGAGGAAAAAAGAGCTCAACAGGTACTGGAGCTGGCGGAATCCATTGAAAAGCACTATCCGCATCTTCGTCGTGCTGCAACGTACTACCGCAGCGTCGCAACAGGGGTCAGGCAGGAGGAATACCCCAGACTGGAATTCATAAGAAACGGACCGAGACCTCGAGGAATCTTGGTTTGGAATCCGGTTGTTTAGATGTGGTAAGACTGCTTCCACTACTATCTATTGCACTTTCAGTCTAACTCAGGAATGATGAACGTCCAGCTTGCACCTCCGCACCGCCACGAAGCTTTCCACCTCAGGGTGGCATTCCGGAGGAGGTAAGATGTGCTGGCAGAGTCTGGTTTCTCTGCGCACACCAGATCGCAGGGCGAAGGCGAACATGGTCAAGACGAGTTTCAAGGATGTAACTCGACAAACTTGAGTTCAACACGAACTTCAAGGATGCAGTGACGTACTTTGTGCCACGATAAGACAGAGAAGTGTCCCATCCATTCGTGCAGTTCGTGTCGTGTGCCCTGACCTGAATCTGCCCCTGCACTTAACTTCTCGTGATTGCTCAGCATTTGGCTAGTCCTGAAAGCACGGATAGCCCGGTTCTGACGAAACGTAGCAAGAATGGCGACGAATGACACGGACACGCCGGAGATGCCGGCCGTTATGCAAAAGATTCATGCGCAGTTCGAGGTTATGCTGAAGAAAAGAAACATCGGGCAACAAGTTGCAGACCGCATGACAAAAGACAGTATGAAAGAGGCTCGGGCAAAACCAGTGTCGCACTCCTCCAGTGGATAACATTGTCGTGTGACCCCTTGACAGGCCATCAACAACTTAGTCATGACGCAGCCTGCGACCACGGAGCAGAGAGTTATCACCTGCGTCCCTGTAGAGAACACTGAGGGTTGGCTTCCCTTGTCGGCGTTCATGTTTGATCACAACATGAAGAACGGGCTTCATGCAGCAAACGTACAAACAAAAACGCACTTCTTGAAGTTTCTGTTGCGTGGCTACCGCCCCAGCGAGTCAGTGGACGTGAAGTTTCCTCACTGCCAAAGTGCCTAGTCTGCAGCGATGATGTCGCACAGGAACTTCAAGTTCAATGCCCCTGACAATAAATAGTAAATCCAGAGGTGATCGATCTTTCAGCGAGCACGGAGACGACTTTGCTGTCGGTGTTACGGACTGACAAACGAAGTTGACGATCATGCAAGCCATTGTCTGCATTGTTTACCACCTGGAATTGACAGACGAAGAACTGCACGACGCACAACTCGTGTTCACCCTGAACTCGTTCCGTTACATCAGATGCAGCTTCTCCTACCACGCAAATCCCGCTGAGTATCACTACCAGGCACTTCGCTGCTTGGACGCACATGCACTCATGTTGAGCATCGCAATGTGAGTTTCATAAATTCAAACTCCGCAGAAATCAGTGTTCCGTTGAGGCAATGGTTATCTTACTGCAGAGAAGCAAGCACCGAGTCCGCTGGTCTTGGCTGCAGAAATGGCAGCCGCAATCGAAATTGAACAGAGTCAGGGAGGAAGATCCAAGAAGGCGCCCCTCCGGGATGCTCTCGGCGCTGCGGTTGCCAACTATAACAAGAGAGTCACTATAACCAAACACAGAATCAACACCGGACGGAAGAACCTGATTATGAATCTGCTGCTCGGCTTTTCTCTTGTGTAACAGCCCGCAGTGCAACCTCTCCGCTCTACTAGCTCAACACCATCCACCACATCTGAGGCTCAGATCGACAGCCGAATTCAGAGAAATCATCCGAGCTCACTACGACGACTACAAGCATGAAGTCTCAGGATTGGCGCAACCCTAATCAACCCTTAAGCCTTGCCTCAACCCTGAACCGCTTCAGCTTGTGTTTTCCTGAGCGGTCTTTTGACAGGTATGCCGATCGACGTACTGGCAGCTGATTGGTGGCTGCCAAATCAACAGAGGCAGGTTCAACGCTTCAGGCAGAGTGAGCTATGGGGGTCCATCATGCAAACAACGGACGGATCTGCGAGCGCGTGGGCGACACGTGTCATCAAGGACGTCATATTGTTCAGTTAGCAATATGACACAAATGAAACAGTGGTATAAATTCATTCGTATCATGGCCAGGACTTCAATCGCGAGGTGACCACGAGATCCAGCACCAAAGCCAAGGCCGTACTGTTCCACAGAGTTCAATTATTGGGTTTGCTTCGATGAGCGTGTCGTAATGTGCACATGATGTAGCTTGGCAGAAAGCAGCACAACTCTCCGACGAGAATCAGATGGAGCTTCACGACATCGTCTTGCTGTGGTTGTACATTTTGCCGAAGTTGCAGAAAATGTTCCCAACGGAGACAGTTGTGCAGCAGCAGGAAATGTTCGACCGCGGGCTGCCCGGCAGTTTGGTTTCCTTTAATTATTATCCGATTTGGTTTGGTTTCCTTGAACTATTACCCGATTTGGTTTTGTTTCCTTGAATTTATATATGTTTGGCGATGGTTTCCTTGAATTTATATATGTTTGGCGATGGCTTCCTTGAATTTATATATGTTTGGCGATGGCTTCCTGGAATTTACAGAAAATCAAGGAAACCATTTGGCCGTACAGAATCAATCACAATTTGGAAGTTGGCTCACGGCCGAAAGTGTGATTGGTTTTCTGGAAAATCGATCGCGTTTTGATATTGCAAAAATGAATCGATTACGTTTTGGCCAACGGCCCAACACCGAGATTGTGATTGATCATTTTTTGCAATATATAATTGTGATTGGTTTTCTGGAAAATCGATCGCGTTTTCGAAGTTGGCCCAAGACTGAAAATGTGATTGATTTTTTAAGTTTTTGTTTGTGTTTCCCTGATTCGGATTTGGATTTGGTTTGGTTTCCTTGAACTTTACCAGATTTGGTTTGGTTTCCTTTAATTTATATATGTTTGGAGATCGCTTCCTTGATATATTCAACATCAATTAGGCTTGGATTCACTCCATGTGCTGTGGAATGGAGGTGCCGCAAATACCTTCCAAGTTGAAAAACAACTTCGGATATTAAATCATGAAAGCAAACCAGTCAATTCCGGCAAGGTGGATCAGCAAAGTTAAAGATAACACTGAGGCTCCTGGACAACGAGCTCGCAGCATCCATTAAGTCGGCATCGAACGGATTCAGCTGGGAGAGGCTGCCCTTCGTTCTCGAGGCATGAGGGAGACCCGTAAAAGGGACCCCTTCTAAACCTTGCTTCTGGCTCCAGTCTTTGGTATAAGTTCTTTTTTCATTATTGCCGTTTCCCCTTAAACCAAACTCTCAGGCCAAGGGGTGTGTGGTCAATGACTTCATCGCCCAATCGCAGTGTCGCACGACTCGAGCGTTGGAGAAGGCAAACAAAGCCGCCTTTACATCGTGGAAGGAATTAGTTCTGTCGGACGAAGCCCAATACGAACAGGATTCATTGCAGTCACTTGATTGAATGCATCAGCAATTGCGTGAGAGTCCAGGGTCTAGCTCGTACGCACGGTGTGCACCTGCGGCGGACCGCAGACATGGA